>SKCR01022492.1:0-35005 GCA_019454045.1 Zanthoxylum bungeanum
CATATAAACATCATTTTACTAATGTCATGTACTTAATGCTTACTTACAATACAACCCTGACAATGAAACTTAAACATGTTACATATGCAATCTTTTACTATAAAACATGCAAAATGCATGACTTTACATGACTCTGACTGAACTGTAACTCAATCTGGTGGACTCACACCCTCTAGTGACTGCCATCAGTATCCATCCTCTTAAGGCGTCATCCGGGTATCCTACAAAAACAAAGAAACTGGGAGTGGGGGGGTTAGATCGTTGAACGATCTAGTGAGTGGACGATTTAAAAATAAAAACTGATGTGCTTTATGAAAACACTTGGTTCTGTAACCAAAAATATAAAATTTCTAAAAATCTTTTTTGTCTGTAAAACTTTCGAGTCTTTTCGGTAAAACTGAATTTTCTTTCTAAAACTCTTTTATAAACTATCATTTCTGAAATATGTATCTCTGAAAACCATTTTTTCTAAAAATCTATCACTAGAGTCTGTCTCTGAAAACCTGACACATGGGGGTGTTACGTATCGCCATCCCCACATACGCCTAACTAGAGCCAGGAGTGCAAATCCATGACTTTGGGCGTTACGTATCACCGTCCCCAAAAGCATGCCACTCATGTCCTTGAAACTAGTGGTCTTGGGGCATTATGTGTCGCCGTCCCCCAAGCCACTGAACTAGAACTGGGGGTGTGCAGATCTATGCTACCCTTCAAGCTCTCTGAAACTATGATCTAGGGGCATTTGTCATCCCTAGTCCTGAACTAGGATCTGAGGGCATTACGTATCACAGTCCCCCAGTCCTCTACATATGCACATGTCATCCATCAATACATGTATGTATTAAGTTACATACTAAGGTGGGTTTTTCCTCCATGCCTCGGAAATCATAAAATCATACTTTGAAAATATTTCTTTCTCAAACGTATCTTCAAACATGATTTTTCATGAAATAACTGCAATAAAAATCAACTAACGCCCTAGAAGCGTAAAAATAAGTTTGATATGTAAAATAACATAATAAAAGTCAACTTTAAAGAAGATTGTCCACTTACTGATTTTGAAATTTTGCTGGTGCTGAATTTCTTCATCGAATAAGATTGTGGTTCCTGAGGTAATCTCATCTTATTTGATTCTCCTTTAACTTCCAAGTTTTGTAAGTTGTTATCCTCATTCATGGCTTGTTTTGGAAAGATTTGAGTTTGCTTTCCTCTTCTTTCGTTTCTTTCTTCTTCTTCTTCTTCTTCTTGCCTCACATTTTTTTTAATGAGTGAATAGTACTTATATTTATAAAAGGGCTAAAATGATTAATTTGAAGTGTTTTAGTTTGAAGGAAAACCAGAATTTTGAAGAAAACTATAGAATCTTCTAGTTAGGTCCGGAGTCACTATTCATCCAAAATTGTGAGTTGGATTTTTAACTAGTCTCTGGTTTGCATTTGGAAAATATTCAACATGAGAGTTGTAGGTCTCGATCGTAACTTTCTGACGATATAAAATTGAATAAAATCGGAGTTCGTATGAGAAAGTTATGGCTCGAATACCATGGACTGTTCGAAATGAAATATTGTACAGTTTCTTATTGGAAATTCGAGGAATTTACCGATTGTCCCCATAGTCATTTCTTAAGTGTGTACATATCCAAACATATTTTATGATATGTAGCATTCGTCCCTCAACGCAGTGGTTGAGATTACCAGTCGTTATAAATTCTTCCCCCCTTAAATAGGATTCGTCCTCGAATCATTTTTAAACTTGGGATCTTACTATAAGTTCCAGGGTTCCCGGGTCATTTCGAATCCACCAGCTTAAACTGACTATATACTCATAATCATATTTATTTCATCAACTATATTATATCACTGCTCAATGATCCTCCACACACCAATATTATACTACAGGGTGATGTGGTTATCTTGTTGCATCTGAAAACATACTACAAAAATCATAGTTAGGATTGTACTTTATCTATGACTGCTTGGACTCTTACTTAACTGTAAACTAATTCACGTTATCTAACTTAGTGACTAAGACCTTCGTTAAAATGATCGTTCATCTTTGTCTTTCTCTTATCTCAACTTTTGTTTCATGCCTATATTTCTTGATTTTTGATCGAGAGAGGACTCCTCGTCTTAGTTCATAAAAATCATGTTGATTTCTTTACATTACGGTCATGCTACAGCTCTTATGATGTACCAAAGAATCTCATTCCTAGATCATTTGTTTATACTCTACTTTACTCTAGCTCATTACCTGTATATGAGCTATTATTTCTGAGTTGGTACTAGGTTCGCGGTCTACATCCACACCTCCTAGTTCTTGATTGTTTAAATTTTTTATATCTATAATAAGAAGATATATCTAAGAGTCTTTTTATTGTGAACTCAATGCCCTTTTAACCTGTTCTGTATAACTATTGAGCTAGGCTTTCCAACTTTAGTTAAGGATCTCTCATCTCTGAAGATATTTTTGTCTTCTGTAATTGAGTTCATTCACTCCTGCCTTGACTCTGGAAGGTGTATATATATATATAAATATATACCAGACTGCTTATTGATTCCTCTTTACAAGAAACTTTTATTGCCCCTGCCTATCCGTATAGCTTAGGACCTCGCAATGTATAGACATATTCTCTTTATAATTTCTGCTTACTATAAATGTCTACTAATGGCTCTTGTATCAAGGAGGTTAATTCTGAATAGCTTGTCTGTGACTTTTCTCAATTGACTAAAGATTCAGAATTAAGTATGCTTAAACTATATTCCCTCACTGACTTGTTCTTATACCTGGTTGCATTCTAGGATATCCCCAATTTTATTACTCCTATAGTTCTTAACCCATCAAGTGGCGTTAATCGCATTTAGGTAAATGTACACAAACCCATAAGTATCATTCTTATCTGATGACCATGTACATATATCGTTACCTTGAAGATTCACCCGCTTCGTTAAATAAACATTGCCAGTAACTTATCTCCTCGATTCATAATACACTATATATTTACCAAACCACCCATACCCGTGGCTAAGACCATCCCAACCCGTAGTGGTTTGGTCAACTTAGGCTAGGGCTGGGTACCTTATATGGATTATGCGTTCTAAAACATAATGGATTTGGTTTCATTCCAACACTGTGAATCCTTGTGTTACACCCTTTTTATCATTGCTCATTTGGTATCTCTTCTTCTACGTTGTGAATTTCGATAGTTTACTTCCAACCCTTTTTTTCTTGTGATTTTTTTTTCTTCTTCCTTCTATTTTATCCAGTACCTGGAACTTCTATGGTCTAGTCTCTGTCTCCTTATCCGAAGAATATCCTCTCTTACAAGTCTCTACTCATGTTTAACGTTGTTCTTTTGTATTCCCATCACTGCTAGGACTAATACTTTATCTCCCCATCGCTTCATCTATACAATTTCTTTCCTAAATATCTTACTTCACTACTTTCTTCTTATATTCTGCTCTGGTACTAAATTTGAAGGTCTTGTGTTTCGCTCTTCTTCCACTATACTTCCACTTATTTCTGGGAGTATTTTTTAGGTCATTATTCAGGTCCCTCTCTGCTGCTATTGTATAATAATGGTTGGAAGGATGGGATTTGGTCCTGAAGCCTTTCCTATCGCGTTACTCTCTCTAGTTACCCGCGCTATAGTTATACTTGTTGGCGCCGACATTAAGGTAATTATATTAGGTACTATCTGAATATCTCTTTCGACTATACTCCTGATCATCCCTCCTTATATTGATCTTACTACCTTCTACTGAGAACCTTCTTAAGGGTCACTCTATATCAGAGTCCTACTATACATGTAGACACTGCATTTTTACATAAAGCCCAATGATGAGCCTCGTATGGAGGCACTACCCGATAAGTAGCGGAAGTCGCGGGGAACGCACGCCGGAAGGGAAAAATCTAAAATTAATAGCTCATCAAATTTAAATTCTCTAGTTAGCCGCGGGTTCGCTTAGTCGATTCCTATTTTAAACATTAATCTTGGCCCAAAACCCCTGCACCCATCCAAAGCCCATACGCACCCATCCAAAGCCTAATTGCATAACCCTAACCCTAATGCACCACTATAAAACATAACTTAAACCAAACCCTAATCTCTCTCACTTACAAGGAAACCTTAAAAAACACATAAAAAAATCACAAAGAAAACACAAAAGAAAAACCCTAACAGCCTCTCGTCTCCATCATCTTTTCTCTCTTCTTGACGCCTCTCCCTAAGCCTCTCTCATGTCTCGGCCCTCATCCCCCATCCCTCTCCTTTCTCATCTCTCGGCACCGAGAACATCAACAAACTGTCCACAAACCTCAACAACAAAAAACCCTAAAGAGCTACACACGGAAAACTTATAGAGCTTGTTCACGGCAACAAACACATAAGACCATAGCTTCTCTCATCATCCCTTTTCTCTCTTCTTGACGCCTCTCCCTAAGCCTCTCTCAGTCTCGGCCCTCATCCCCCATCCCTCTCCCTTCTCATCTCTCGGCACCGAGAACCAACAAACTGTCCACAAACCTTCAACAACAAAAAACCCTAAAGAGCTACAACGGAAAAACTTATAGAGCTTGTTCACGGCAACAAAACACATAAGACCATAGCTTCTCTCATCATCCCTTTTCTCTCACTGACCGACTAAATACAAACCCTTGCCTTCATCAACCGAACAAACATCAAAAAAAACCACAGACCCGACCACAAAACCCTAATGGCTCTTCACGGTAACAAAGACACACGCAAAAACTGCCAACCAGACAAACCCTAAGCCAAGACACGCAGCTTATTCAAATATCACCCCACAGAACCTTTCACCCTTTAGTTTCTTTCTCACGGGCAACACATCCAGACCCTTAAACCAAAACAAACCCTCACAACTTCAAAGCCATCACACACTAAAACCCTCACAACACATAAAAACCCTCCACCGACTCATATGCACAAGCCGTGAAACTCATCCACTCACCGAATGAAATGAAACAACAAAACAACGACAATAACCATGACAAACCGAAACCCTAGCACAGATCACGGATTCTTCTATTCTTTTTTGTAACAACAAACAAACCCTAAAGCTTACACATACACTATTTGCACGGCTCATTCAAAAACATCATAAAACAAATCAGCCATTCAAACGCAATCAACAAGACAAAAGCCGAGACAACACACGCTGTTGGACAATTATGACCCATAGCGTCACTATTTGTAAAAGACATTGTGGTTTTTGTACAAATTAACTATGTGACAATGGAAATTGCATTTTATCATTTTGTAATTTGATTACTTAAATATAAATGATAAAAGTCCTTATGATTAGTTCCGGATTATAAGATATGAGACAATATCAATCCATAAAGGTTTAATCATTAAATATCCCTAGTCGTAGTATTATCGAGACTGGACATCGATAATGCGGAATAGACTAGTATTGCACTTGTGCGTGTTATGGAAGCGTAACAGCATAGTTCTCATATATTTAAGTATTGGATACTTATGCAAGTGTGATAGGAGGTTGTGTTTACCGATGGTACGGAAACAGCTTCGCTCTGGATAGACCCCTCGGAATCCCATTGGTAGTATGACTATGTGTCTATGGGAATCCGAATCAGGGTAGGTGTATTTGGTCTTAACCTGAGACTTGCATCGCTAGTACTTGCGACAATCAATACGCTTTGGTTTTGGTCGTCCGGACTTTAACAGGTTCTGTGTACGCCTCTTCTGGGTTTATTGAGAATCGTAGTGTATTGGGTGTGATGTCAAGACGGAAGTATCACTTCAGTCATATGGAGATGATGATCACGCAGGGATACAGAACTGGTACTCTAATGTGTTGCAACCATCGGGATAATATGACAAGGTCATGATTATCCGATTAAAGAGACTAGTTGCTTGTGATCCGATATATGCTTCGTACGGGGCAGACACTATTCCAGCCCCAGGCCTTGCATGTGACATCCGATACTGGATCGCAATACGCAATACTACGTATACTACGCCTGACATAGATTATATATTCCTTTAAGAATATTTCTGGAGAATTGGGTAGGCACGGTGCTTTGCTAGAAGCCAACCATGTCTCGTAAATCGGTAAAAAATGGTACGAGGTACGCACGTGTTCGGATAGTCCGACGACCGGATTTACTGCCAACATATCCAGGGATCTCATGGGTCGCTTCCCGAAGATTCACCGATGACGTATGATTCGAACATAATTAATCTAGGATTAATTACGGAGAGATTTTATCTGGGATATAAAATACTATTAGAGAGAGAGAACGATTAATTTGGAATTAATCGATAAAATAATATATTCGATATATTAAATGAAATTAGATTTCATAACGGAATTAAAATTAGATTTTAATTCGGGCGAACGAATTAATTTAGAATTAATTCGCGAGCGACGTGAATAGTAATTTCACTAGGCATAATTATTTAATTAAATTTGATTTAATTACGTCGCAACATAAAATTCATTAATTCGGAATTAACGAACCCGAGCCCGGGATGTGTTTGCGGGCCCACTCGGATTTTGAATTAAAGTGGGGCCCACAAGTCACATCACAAGTCAATCAAATGTCATTTAAGTGATGGAAGTCCTGTGAACCTTTTGGTGATGACATCTAGTCATTTTATGATTGATGGGAGTAGTTGAGGATTGCATTAATGACATTTTTCCCTCCAAAATTGTTTTGCTTTTTGAAAGCATATACCAAAGTTTGTCTTCACTTTTGGATAAGTTGTATTTGGTTTTGAAACAAAAACACAAAACTCTCCCAAAATCTTCTCTCTTGGCCGAATCCTTCAAAGGAAAAGGAAAAATTTTGTTGCAATTTTTCCAAAGCTAGCACTTCAAAGAATCATTCTAAGGTGATAGGGAAACCATTCCCAAGAGCTTGGAATCCATCTCAAAGCTTGGAGCTTGGACATCAACATTCAAAGAGGAAGCTTGGAGACTTCTCAAAGGAAAATTTTGTTATCAACGCATCCTATATCCGTTCAAAGTGAATATATTTCCGCTATTTCCTTTTACGTATTCACACTATTTATGCTTGGATTGATCTTGGGATGACCTTAGAAACCCAACAATGGTATCATGGAGCCTATTTGAGCATGAAATTTGATTAGGGTTTATATACTAAAATTTGGGTAAATTTGATTTGAGCATGATTTGATCAAATTGTTTGTTTGAGTATGCTTGTATTGATAACTTAGAGTTATGCATGATCAATTTGATGAAAAATTAATTGGATTAATTTTCCCCAATCTATTAGGCTTGGCCGAAAACTAGTGGAACCCTAGGTCATGGTGATTTTGTTTTTTAAACATTGGATGTGTTTAAATGCATGATAATATTGATTTGTGATTTAATGGATTGAAATCAAAATCGGATTTAAAATCCCTAATTGCCGTGACCATAGTAGCATGAAAATGAGTTGATTTTGTTTCAATAATGTTGGACATGTATGATTATAAATTAAAGCATGATTAATTGATTAAATTGTATTTTGGAAATGTTAATTTAAATAATTAATTATGCAATACACTTTAATTAATTAAATTGTGAAATTTGGAATATTAGAATTTAATTAATTGGGCTTAATTTGGAATTGGGCTAAAATGTTGTATTTGGGCCTAATGGGCTTGGTTGGGCCAAGTTGGTTTAGGACAATTGGATTGGATCCAAATTGGGCCTAAACCATTCCATTAAGTCCAAATATAATAAATGGGCCTTTAAATATTTAATTGGGCCTAATGGGCCAAAATTGATTTCTTGGCAAATAGGGTGATTCCTTAATTGGGCCTTGGTATTTGGGTTTGACCCATATTGACCAAAGCCATGCCTTAAGAAATTAATTGAAAGCCCATTGGACTTTAATTAAATGAACATTGGATGTTAATTGCGAGCTTTAAGATCTAAGTCGTAAAGGCGCATTAAAAGTGTAATTATTTAATTTGGAATTAAATATAGAATTAGTATTGAATACAAATTAAATTAGATTTAAAATTGTAGTTCGATATAATTCAAGAATTCGTACTTTGAGTACTTATTCTTAAACGAGTTGGACTCGCGCAAATCAAATCGTTGTTTGAACATTGGATGATCACTTTATTCAAAGATTAATTAATTGGATTAGATTGATTGAATAACATGCTTTGTGTGAATACATGGATGTGTTGTATGAATAATGTATATCAGATGGATATTAGAGGGTGAGGGCAATTTTGGAAATTGTTGTAATAAATTTAGAATTTATTAAATTGGACCTGCGTGTCCAGCCTTATCTCTCGATTCTTTGTAATTCTCTTCTCACCTAATTCCCCTCAATGTAATGAGGTTCTTTAATTGTATTATGTAATTGGGTAGAAGTTAGAATAGTGCTAGCCGGGGAGAGGAAATGAGTGATTTGTTCTAGGAACAATTTGTGAGATATCCATCCGCATATCATTATTAATTTATTTACCGCGCCTTATTATGCTTTTAGAATGCATGCTTAAGGGTGTATGATGAGACCTAATCAAAGATAAATTGGTTGCCAATTACGCGAAAAACCCTCAACAAATATTAAGCGTTTTCCTTCCATTGAATGATTCATTCTCAAGATCCAAGATTGGCACTGGTTTGTTGGCCAAAGTCAAGACCTTTGTCCATCGCGGATGTGTTTGAATCATGAAGGCTTTGTTCCATATCGTATGTCTTGTCCAAGTTGTGATTTGTTGGCCAAAGTCAAGATCACTTCTTGTCCATCGACATCGATTACGAAGCTTTCCAAAGTCAATGGGTCCCGCTTAACTGGAATCATTAAGCTTGTTGAGCCAAAGCCAAGGCTTAGTTGATTCAGAGGAAAAAGGTTAGGAAAATATATTGGATATATTGGCATATATATTGTATATATGTTTCGGACTTGGAGGTCCACCTACCGGATCTAGGAATTGGATGAGATCCAATTGATCTTAGAGATCTACCTAGTTAAATATCATACAGCTTGTTGGCCAAAGTCAAGGTTGTGTGTTATTTAACGGGATCCTAGCCCACTAGGAAACTAGGTTTCCCGAGTACTCAACAGAGGGTTAGAGGCTCGCCGAAAAATAGTGGGAGGCTAGTATTGAATTTGCAATTTCGTTCAAATACTTCCTTTACGCGCTTTCAAATTATTTCGTCAATTATAAATATTTATTAGTTGGACTAATATTTTATTATTTTTCTTGTAACAGTTGGACTGTACCCAAACATCGTTAATTGAATAGTTTGACTATTGCAATTAAGATGACAGGAAAGTTGAGCATTAGAGATATTATCATGGGCGACAATGTCTTTAATGGCGCGAACTTTCAAGACTGGGATATGAATCTCAGGATTGTCCTGGGATCCGAGAAGTTGCTCTACACTATAGAGAGACCTCTTGGGCCTAAGCCTAGATCTGATCAGATAGTTGAGCTAGAGCTTTGGAAGACTCATAGCGATGACAACTTCACTGCTCAATCTATAATGCTTGCTGCTATGACTCAACAATTCCGTCGTCAGAACAAGGGATTGGATCCCTATGAGATGATGGCGAAGTTGCATGATCTTCATCGATCTAATCTTAGATCGCAGAGATATGAGTTGCAGAAGAAGCTCTTTCGCGCTCGCATGTCAGAGGGTACATCTGTCGAGCACCATGTGTCGCAGATGATTGCTGACATTGAACAGCTGGGACAGCTGGGCATAGTCTTCGAGGCTGAGACTTCTATAGATTTGATCTTACAGTCTCTCCCCGACAGCTGGAGTGGGTTCATCATGAACTACAATATGATGAACCAAGACCAAACTCTTGGAGAGTTAATCTCAACACTGCGCGAAGCAGAAAAAAGAGCTCCTGAAGGGCAAAAAGCGCGAGGCGCACTTCGCTTCAACATCTCAGACTCCGAGGGCTTGGCCTAAGGCGACTGGAGGTGTAAAGAAGAAGAAAAGAGAAGAAAGGAAGGCAAGGCCAAATCGTCAAAACCTTCTGGGAAGGGTAAGGACAAATCCCAAGATGTATGTCTGCAGTGCGGGAAGCGGGGTCACTGGAAGCGTGACTGCCGCGAGTACAAGGCACACATGAAGGAAATCAAAGCGGGCAAGGCACCGGCTTCAGGTATGTTTGTTATAGAAATAAATATGTCTATTACTAGTTTTAAAAATTGGATTTTTGATTCTGGTTGTGGTACTCATATATGTACTGATGTACAAGATCTGCAGATTAGCAGGAGACTGGCCTCATGGGAGATTGATCTTCGCGTTGGAAATAGGACACGAGTCACCGATTTGGCCGTTGGCACTTATGTTTTGGAACTGCCATCGGGGCATGTACTTAAACTTACAGACTGTTATTATGTACCTAGTTTGACTATAAATATTATTTCTGTATCTATGTTAGCCCAATGTGGGTATACTTTTTATTTAGAAACACTGGTGTTTTATGTATAAAAATGATATGGAGATTTGCACTGCTGATGTAAATAATGGTCTTTATATTTTGAATATAAATCAATCTCAAACATATAATGTAACAAACAAAAGGCTTAAACTAAGTAACAAAGATGAAACTTATATGTGGCATTGTCGTCTGGGACACATTAACAAGACTCGCATATCCACACTTTCGAAGAGTGGGTACTTGGACGGATTTGATCCAAATTCATATGACGTCTGCGAATCTTATTTATTAGGCAAAATGCCTAAATCACCTTTTAGCGGTAAAGGTGCACGTGCCACCGAACTGTTAGCCCTCATTCATAGTGACGTATGTGGGCCCATGTCTAGCCAGGCTAGAGGTGGATATGAATACTTCGTAACCTTTACGGATGATGCATCACGTTATGGTTATGTGTATCTTATGAGACACAAGTCGGAGACCTTTGAGAAATTCAAAGAGTTTCGACACGAAGTAGAAAAATAGACGGCAAAAGTATTAAGACATTACAGGTCGGACCATGGTGGCGAATACTTAAGCAATGAGTTTCTTGATTACTTGAACTAAAATGGTATTCTTTCACAGTGGACTCCTCTTGGAACAACGCAATTAAACAGTGTGTCCGAACGGAGAAACCGAACTTTGTTGGACATGGTAAGGTCTATGATGAGTCGCACAGAGCTACCTATTTCCTTCTGGGGATATGCATTGAACAATGCAATACTTATTTTGAGATTGGTTTACTTTAAGCCTTTTGTTTGTTACATTTTGAGATTGGTTTATATTCAAAATATAAAGACCATTATTTACAACAGTAGTGCAAATTTCTATATCATTTTTATACATAAAACACCCAGTGTTTCTAAATACAAAGTGTACCCACATTGGGCTAACATAGATACAGAAATAATATTCCTAGTCAAACTAGGTACATAATAACAGTCTGTAAGTTCAAGTACATGCCCCGAGGGCAGTTCTAAAACAAAAGTGCCAACGGCAAAAATGGTGACTGGTGTCCCATTTCCAACACGGAGGTCAATCTCTCCTGAAGCCAGTCTCCTGATAATCCGCATATCTTGCACATCAGTACAAATGTGAGTACCACAACCAGAATCAAAAATCCAATTTTTAAAACTAGAAGTAGTCATGTTTATTTCTATAACAAACATACCTAAGGCCGGTGCCTTGCCCGCCTTGATTTCCTTCCCGAGTGCCTTGTACTCGCGATAGTCACGCTTCCAGTGACCCCACTATCCGTACTGAAGACAAACATCTTGGGATTTGTCCTTGGGTTTCCCAGAACCCTTTGACGATTTTGCCTTGCCCTTCTTCTTATGCTTCTTCTTTTTAACACCTCCAGTCGCCTTGGGCCAAGCCCTCAGAGTCTAAGATGTTGAAGAATAGTGCGCTTTGCGCTTCTTGCCCTTTAGGAGCTCCTTTTCTGCCTCACGCAGAATGGACATCAACTCTCCAAGAGTTTGGTCTTGGTTCAACATGTTGTAGTTCATGATCAACCCACTCCAAGTGTCGAGGAGGGACTGTAGGATGAAATCTACTGAAGTCTCAGCCTCGAAGACTATGCCCATATGTCCGAGCTGCTCAATATCAGCAATCATCTCTTGGACATGATGCTCAATAGACGTACCCTCTGACATTCGAGCCCGGAAGAGCTTCTTCTGCAACTCATATCTTTACGATCTAAGGTTAGATCGGTGGAGATCGTGCAACTTTGACATCATCTTATAGGGATCCAACCACTTGTTTTGACAATGGAATTACGGAGTCATAGCGGCAAGCATTACCGATCGAGCAGTCGCATTATCATCGCTATGAGTCTTCCAAAGCTCTAGCTCTAGCAACTGATCAGGTCGGGGCAAGTATAAAGTAACTTCTCTGATCCCAGAACAATTCTGAGATTCATAACCCAGTCTTGAAAGTTTCTGCCATTAAAGACGTTGTCGCCAATGACAATATCCCTAATGCTTAACTTTCCAGTCATCTCAACCGCAATAGTCCAACTATTCGATTAACGATGTTTGGGTACAGTCTAACTGTTACAAGAAAAATAACACAATATTAGTCCAACTAATAAAATAATTTTGACGAAATAATTTGAAAGCGCGTAAAGCTAAGTATTTGAACAAAATTGCAAATTCAATACTAGCCTCCCACTCTTTATCAACGAGCCTCTAACCCTCTGTGGAGTACTCAGGAAACCTTGTTTCCTAGTGAGCTAGGATCCCGTTAAATAACACACAACCTTGACTTTGGCCAACAAGCTGTATGATATTTAACTAGGTAGATCTCGAAGATCAATTGGATCTCATCCAATTCCTAGAACCGGTAGGTGGACCTCCAAGTCCGAAACATATATATAATATATATGCCAATATATCCAATATATTTTCCTAACATTTTCCTCTGAATCAACTAAGCCTTGGCTTTGGCACAACAAGCTTAATGATTCCAGTTAAGCGGGACCCATTGACCTTGGAAAGCTTCGTAATCAATGTCGATGGACAAGAAATGATCTTGACTTTGGCCAACAAATCACAACTTGGACAAGACACCGATATGGAACAAAGCTTTCATGATTCAAACACATCCGCAATTGACAAAGGTCTTGACTTTGGCCAACAAACGAGTGCCAATCTTGGATCTTGAGTAAGAATCACTCAATGGAAGGAAAAATGCTTAATATGTATTGAGGGTTTTTCACGTAAATTGGAAACCAATTTATTATCTTTGTTAGGTCTCATCATACACCCTTAAGCACGCATTCTAAAAGCATAATAAGGCGCGAAAGTAAATTAATAATGATATGCGGATGTATATTTAACAGATTGTTCCTAGAACGAATCACTCCATTTCCTCTCCCTGGCTAGCACTATTCCAACTTCTACCCAATTACATAATACAATAAAAGAAACCTCATTAACATTGAGGGGAATTAGGTGAGAAGAGAATACAAAGAATCAATAAAGAGAGAAGGCTGGACACGCAGGTCCAATTTAATAAATTCTAAATTTACAACAATTTCTAAAATTGTCATTTCCCTTTTAATATCCATCCGATATACGTATTCATTCAACACATCCATGTATTCATTCAAGCATGTTATTCAATCAATCTAATCAAATTAATTAATATTTGAATATTAGTGATCATCCAATGTTCAAACAATGATTTGATTTGCGCGAGTCCAACTCGTTTAGAAGAAGTACTCAAAGTACGAATTCTTGAATTATATCGAACTACTCTTTAAATCTAATTTAATTCGTATACTAATTCATTTATTTAATTCCAAATTAAATAACACACTTTTAAACGTGCCTTTACGACTTAGATTCCAAATATAATCTAAATGGGTCTCAAAGCCCAACAACATCCAATGTCAAATTTAATTAAAGTCCATTGGGCTTTCAATTAATTTCATAAGGCATGGACTTTGGTCAAAGTGGGTTAAACCCAAATACCAAGCCCATTTAAGGAATCACCCTTATTTGCAAAGAAACCAATTTAGGCCCATTAGGCCCAATAGTCATATTTGGACTTAATGGAGTGGTTTAGGCCCAATTTGGATCCAATCCAATTGACCCACACCTACTTGACCCAACCAAGCCCATTATGCCCAAATACAACAATTATATGCCCAATTCAAAATCAAGCCCAATTAATTAAATTTCAATATTCCAAATTTCAAATTCAATTAATTCAAGTGTAATACATTAATTTATTATCTAAATTAATATTTCCAAAATACAAATTTAATAAATTAATCATGTATTAATTTGACAACTCATGTCCAACATTTTTGAATCAAAAATCATCTCATTACATGCTTATCAACTCACGGCATTCTAGGGTTTTATTGTCCGATTTTGTTTTCAATCCGATTGAATCTCAAATCAACATTACCCATGTTTTTCAACTCATCCAATGATCAAAAAATAAAAATACCATGACATTAGGGCAAGTGATGAGTGGTAAATCTATCACTATTTCCCATTCATTTAACCAAATATTTTGTATAGTTTCTTGAGTTTTGTGAATATTTTGATGTGTTTTGTGTTATTTTTTAGATAAATAAAGTTTCAGGACATTTTGGAGGCGATTTGGACCAAAACAGTGAAAATTGGAAAAAAGTACATTTTGGTAATTTGGGCGCGTCGCGACGCGCAAGACCTTGGCGTCGCGACGCCTAACATGCACCAGAGCTGCTAACGTGCGCCGGGTCAACGGGTCAGAATTTGAGAAGTTTGACTTTGCTAACGTGCGCCGTGCCACGTCTAATATCACAGAGGATCCGCTAACATGCGTCGAGACACGTGTCACAAGCCTATGGTGCCGACACTCGCGTGACACGTGTCATCTTCTAATTGGACCGAATCATCGGGGAATCATATTCTGCCACGTGTCATCTTCTTATTGAACCGAATCTACCGCGTGCCACGTGTCGAATTCTTATTGGGCCGGCGAAATCCGCGTCAACAGTCAAAGTCAAAACATGTGGACCAAATCAATTGTTTGCGCGTCGCGACGCCAAAGGATTTGGCGTCGCGACGCCCGTGGCCTACCGATGTCTATAAATTGAGCTCGAGATTTCAGTTTCAATTGTACCATTCTCTCTCACTCTTGGTGTAAAAATGGAGTTTCTCTCTCTAGTTTCTTTTAGTTTTTAGTTTTTAGTTTTGTAATTAATTTTAATTACGTTTTGTAATAATAGTAATTTACTTTTTTACTTTTTACAGGTTTTACTATTCACCATAAGAGGTAACTTCCCCAGCTATGGTGAAAGGTAATTCTGTTACTATTGCTATTTAGATTATCTCCCTTAAATATAATATATTCACTATTTAAAATATTGACTTAAAACATGATACCGCTAGATTGGTCGGTTGGTAATTAAACTTTCTTACCGCCTATATGGCAGGTTCATGGACAAATCTTTTTACGCCTTAATGGCTGGTTGGACTTAATTTGACTTAATCAGGTTACCGCCTATATGGCTGGTTGGTAAAATAATCACAAGTTTATATATTATATTATGAGAGATATCTAAATTAGTAGTAGTAAAAGTAATTCCTTTTACCTTAGCATTTTATTTTATTGTAATCTACTTTTCAGTATTTACTTTACCGCATTTTTACTTTATGTCTTTTATTTTTAAGTTTTTACTAGCCCTAGTTATGTGTTGTAACTAAATAGTTATCTGGGGTTGTGATGACTTTTAATACCACCAGTTTATAAGGGGTTAGATTATAGTTTGGGTATTATAAAGATTTATTATATGAGTCTTAATCTTAATGCTTTTTCATTAACTGGCCATTAATAAAATTGATCTGGTAAATCTAAAATGAACTAGACATATGGATTTTAGGTTTCAGCCTTAGACTCAATAGCCCACGATCTTCCTTGAGGATAGATAACCCTTTAATAGATTTCCTTACAGGATAGACATACACCTGTCGGGCGGGGGTAGCCATAATATGAACTTAACTTAATGAATCCAGAAAAATTTGGTTGACATAGACATATGGTTCATTGGGTTAAACTGGGTATTTGTGTCTGACCATTGATAGAGGCTTACACATAATTTAGTGTTCCAGGTTAATAAATCAATATATTACCCAACTATAAAATAACCGCTTCATCTTAAAATTATATTGGAAGAAATCACAACCCTAGATAGATTTAATATTGAATTTTCTTAAAACCTACTTTCGAATAATTTTATTTACATGTTTTTAAATTTAGAATCGTCACCATTTCAAATCAATCAAACAACCTGTTAGATACTAGTAATCATTTGACCTCATAAAATTAATAGCTTAGATATGAAGTCCTCGGGCTATCGATATTTTTATACTACTTGAATGATACGTGCGCTTGCGTTATACGTGTGTGTTTACGCCGGTCAGCAAGCTCAACATTCGGCCAAGCTAAGGAATGGGCAAAAATTGATCCAATCAACTTTTCATGAAATTGATCATGCATAACACTATGTTATCATCATTCAACATGATGTTACGCTTCCATAACACACACAAGTGCGATACTAGTCTATTCCGCATCATCGATGTCCAGTCTCGATAATAATACGACTAGGGATATTTAATGATTAAACCGTCGTGGATTGATACTGTCTCATATCATCTCAATCCGGAACTAATCATAAGGACTTTCATCATTCACACATTTAAGTAATCTAATTACGAAATGATAAAGGTAATTTCCTTTGTTACATAATTAATTTGTACAAAAACACAATGTCTTTTACAAATAGTGACGCTATGGGTCAAAATTGTCCAATGATTGATGCACCAGAAAGAATAAAGCCTATTGGTTGTAAATGGGTCTTCAAGAGGAAGACTAACATGGATGGCAACATACAAACGTACAAAGCTATGCTTGTAGCGAAAGGGTATCGTCAAC
Source organism: Zanthoxylum bungeanum (assembly GCA_019454045.1). Lineage (NCBI taxonomy): Eukaryota > Viridiplantae > Streptophyta > Magnoliopsida > Sapindales > Rutaceae > Zanthoxylum > Zanthoxylum bungeanum. The sequence goes on from SKCR01022492.1 coordinate 16,879, forward strand.
GACATGGTGTCGATTACGATGAAAATTTTTCACTTGTTGCCATGATAAAATCCATTCGGATAATGCTTGCTATTGCTGCATATTTCGATTACGAGATATGGAAGATGGACGTCAAAACCGCTTTCCTTAACAAAAACCTTTTGGAGGATGTTTATATGCAATAGCCTGATGATTTTGTCGTACCTAAACATACAGACAAGGTTTGTAAGTTAAATCGATCCATTTATGGCTTGAAGCAAGCATCACGTTCTTGGAACCAACGTTTTGATGAGATCATAAAAGAATATGATTTCATTCAAAAGGAGGATGATCCTTATGTATATAAGAAGGTTAGTGGGAGCGCACTGACATTCATTGTCCTTTACGTTGATCATGTATTGCTTATTAGCAATGACATTCCCATGCTACAATCGGTGAAAGCATGGCTTTCATTAAAATTCTCCATGAAGGATCTAGGAGAAGCAGCCTTTATTCTAGGAATAAAGATCTACGGGATAGATCTAGAAAGCTGCTTGGACTCTCCCAGAGTACATATGTTGACAAAGTGTTGAAGAGATTCAACATGGATTAGTCCAATAGGGGACTGTTGCCAGTGTCACATGGCGTCACTCTATCTAAGGACATGTGTCCTAAAACTCAAGATGAGAGAGACAACATGAGTCGGATCCCGTTCGCCTCGGTAATCGGATCGATCATGTATGCCATGATATGTACGCGACCTGATGACTCATATGCTTTGAGCATGTGTAGTCGCTATCAGGCCGATCCAGGTGAATGTCACTGGATTGCGGTTAAGAATATCTTTAAGTATCTTAGACGAACTAAGGATGCTTTCTTAATCTATGGAGATAGAGAACTTGAGGTAACTGGGTATACCGATGCAAGTTTCCAAACCGATAAACACGATTGTAAGTTGCAGTAAGATGGAAATCTTCCAAGCAAGAGACTGTTGCCGATTCAACAACATAAGCGGAATACATTGCTATAGCTAAAGCAGTAAAATAGGAAGTTTGGATCCTGTAAATTCCTAATTGGATTAGGACTAGTTTCGTTAGCAGCTGAGCCTGTTCCATTGTATTGTGACAATAACGGGGCTATATGCACATGCTAATGAACCACGGTCTCATCAACAATCCAAGCATGTTCTTCGACATTTCAATCTGATTCGTGAAATCATACATCGTGGCGATGTGATGATCGAGAAGGTCGCATCAGAGGAAAATATTGCAGATCCACTGATGAAAGCTATTCCTCAGCAAAAGTTTGAGCGACATGTACATAGTTCAGGTGTTAAATGCTAGAGTGACTCGCTATAGGCCAAGTGGGAGATTGTTGTACAATTATGACCAATAGCGTCACTATTTGTAAAATACATTGTGGTTTTTGTACAAATTAACTATGTGACAATGGAAATTGCATTTTATCATTTTGTAATTTGATTACTTTAATATATAAATGATAAAAGTCCTTATGATTAGTTCCGGATTATAAGATTTGAGACAATATCAATCATAAAGGTTTAATCATTGAATATCTATAGTCGTAGTATTATCGAGACTGGACATCGATAATGCGGAATAGACTAGTATTACACTTATGCGTGTTATGGAAGCGTAACAACATAGTTCTCATATATTTAAGTATTGGATACTTATGCAAGTGTGATAGGAGGTTGTGTTTACCGATGGTACGGAAACAGCTTCGATGTGGATAGACCCCTCGGAATCCCATTGGTAGTATGACTATGTGTCTATGGGAATCCGCATCAGGGTAGGCGTATTTGGTCTAACCTGAGACTTGCATTGCTAGTACTTACGACAATCAATACGCTTTAGTTTTGGTTGTCTAGGACTTTAACACGTTCTGGGTACGCCTCTACTGGGTTTATTGAAATCGTAGTGTATTGGGTGTGATGTCAAGACGGAAGTATCACTTCAGTCATATGGAGATGATGATCACGCAGGGATACAGAACTGGTACTCTAATGTGTTGCAACCATCAGGATGATGACAGGTCATGATTATCCGATTAAAGAGACTAGTTTGCTTGTGATCTGATATATGCTTCGTACGGGGCATACATTATTCCAGCCACAGCCCCAGGGCTTGCATGTGACTACGATACTGGATCGCAATACGCAATACTACGTATACTATGCCTGACAAAGATTATATATTCCTTTAAGAATATTTCTTGAGAATTGGGTAGGCACAGTTCTTTGCTATAAGCCAACCATGTCTCGTAAATCGGTAAAAACGTGGTACGAGGTACGCACGTGTTCGGATAGTCCGACGACCATTTACTGCCAACATATCCGGGGATCTCATGGGTCGCTTCCCGAAGATTCACCGATGACGTATGATTCGAACATAATTAATCTAGGATTAATTACGGAGAGATTTTATCTGGGATAAAATACTATTAGAATATAGAGAACTATTTATTTGGAATTAATCGATAAAATAATATATTAGATATATAAATGAAATTAGATTTGATAACGGAATTAAAATTAGATTTAATTTGGGTGAATGAATTATTTTAGAATTAATTCGTGAGCGACGTGAATAGTAATTTTGCTAGGCATAATTATTTAATTAAATTTGATTTAATTACGTTGCAACAAAAAATTTTAACGAACCCGAGCCCGGGATGTGTTTTTGGGCCCACTTGGATTTTGAATTAAGTGGGGCCCACAAGTCACATCGCGAGTCACATCAAATGTCATTTAAGGGATGGAAGTTTTGTCACCTTTTTGGTGATTGACATCTAGTCATTTTATGATTGATGGGAGTAGTTGGAGGCATTAATGACATTTTTCCCTCCAAACTTGTTTTGCTTTTTGGAAAAGCATATACCAAAGTTTGTCTTGACTTTTGGAAAAGTTGTATTTGGTTTTTCAAACAAAACACAAACTCTCCCAAAATCTCTCTCTCTCCTTGGCCGAATCCTTCAAAGGCAAAAGGGAAAATTTTGTTGCAATTTTTTTCCAAAGCTAGCACTTGAAGAATCATTCTAAGGTGATAGGGAAACCATTCCCAAGAGCTTGGAATCCATCTCAAAGCTTGGAGCTTGGACATCAACAATGAAAGAGAAGATCTTGGAGCACTTCTCAAAGGAAAGTTTTGTTATCAACGCATCCTATATCCGTTCAAAGTGAGTATATTTCCGCTATTCTCCTTTACGTATTCACACTATTTTATGCTTGGATTGATCTTGGGATGACCTTAGAAACCCAACACACGCTCACACAGCAAACTCTCACGGCACTTTGAACCAAAAGACCCTAGATAAACCAGCAACTGCCCTCCATGTGTAGACAAAACCCACCAGGCAAGTGATAAAGCCTAGTCCTCTCACTCACGCCACTCTCTCTCGGTAAAACAAACACACGCACACGTGAACCAGCCCCTTAGCAACTACCAAACCAAAGACTCAAAAACCTAAACACACGCACACACGGAAAACGACTCAGAGCTCACCATACACACACGACCCTCTATTGCACACAACTCACACGAGACACACGGTAGAAGCCAAAAATCCACACAGGCCAACTCACCAATGAGCCAAACCAACACACACTCAGCCCCCTAAACCGACAAACATACAGCCCCCCGCAAAACACAACAAAACCGAAACAGTCCAAAATATCTCACCAAAATAGTCCAAAAATCACCCAAAACAGTCCCCAAAAAGTCCCAAAAATCATCCCAAAATCAGCCCTCGAACCATCCAAAAATAGTGAACAAAAACAACGAAACAGTGAACCAGAAAAATAGCGGAGCATTAACCCTTCCGGCGGCATCCCGACGTACTCTCGAGAAGCGACTTAAAAGGTAAGACTTGAGGGCACCCTTTATTTTATTTTATTTTGTTATTTTGGACTCGGTACGCTCGTTTGGACATGAAATATTTCCAACCGGGTGTGCGAGGTCCTATATCAAAGACGACCGAACTTTTGGTCACATCTTTGTTTGACCTTCTGTTATTTATTTGTCGTCGCACATTTATTTCGTGTTATTAATCGTTCTCTCTCTTTTATATGAATTTTATCCTAGATAAAATTCTCCGCAATTATTCCTAGATTAATTTTCTCTCTCTTATAATTAATCCCAGATTAATTATGTGCGAGTCATACGTCATCGGTGAATCTTCGGGAAGTGACCCCTGAGATCCCTGGATATGTTGGCAGAAAATCCGGTCGTCGGACTATCCGAATACGTACGTACCCAGTACTACATTTTTACCGATTTACAAGACATGGTTGGCTTCTAGCAAAGCACTGTGCCTATCCAATTCTCCAGAAATATTCTTAAAGGAATATGTAATCTATATCAGGCGTAGTATATGAAGTATTACGTATTGCGATCCAGTATCGGATGTCACGTGCTAGGCCTGGGGCCGGAACTGTGTCTTCCCCGTACGAAGCACATATCAGATCTCTCGTAACTAGTCTCTATAATCGGAAAAGCATGACCTAGTCATATTATCCCGATAGGTGTAACATATAAGAGTACCAGTTCTTTATCCTACGTAACTATCATCTCTTTATGACTGAAATGATACTTCCATCTTGACATCACACCCAATACACTACCATTCTCAATATACCCAGAAGAGGCGTACACAGAACCTGTTAAAGCCCTGGATGACCAAAACCAAAGTATATTGATTGTCTCAAGTATTAGCGATGCAAGTCTCAAGTTAAGACCAAATACACCTACCCTGATTCGGACTTCCATAGACACATAGTCATACTACCAATGGAATTCTGAGGGGTCTATCCAGAGCGAAGCTGTTTCCGTACCATCAGTAACACAACCTCCTATTACACTTGCATGAGTATCCAATACCCAAATATATGAGAACTATGCAGTTATTCTCCCACAACGCGCACAAGTGCAATACTAGTCTATTCTGCATTATCGATGTCCAATCTCGATAATACTATGACTAGCGATATTTTAATGATTAAACCTTAGTGGATTAATACTGACTCATATCTTATTAATTCGGAACTAATCATATGCACTTTTATCATTTATATATCCCGATAATCCAATTACAAATGATAAAAGAGCAATTTCCTTTGTCACATAGTTAATTTGTAAAACAACACAATGTTATGTACAAATAGTGATGCTATGTGTCATCATTTTCCAACAATCTCCCACTTGGCCTATAGCCAATCACTCAAGTGTCCTACACTTGAACTATGTACGGTTCGCTCAAACTTCTGCAGAGAAACTGCTTTCGTCAGCGGATTTGCAAAGTTATCATCTAATACGATTTATTCGATCATCACATCGCCACGATGTATGATCCGAACGAATCAGATGAATAGTTGAAGTATATACTTGGATCGTTGATGAGACTATTAATTCTTTAGCCTGTGCTGTAGCCTAGCTCAGCTGCTAACAGAACTACTCCTAATCCAATTAGGATTATAAAGATCCAAAGTGCTTCTGTTGCTGCCTCAGCTGCAGTAATATTCCATTTTTATGTGGTTTATTCGGTAACAGTATCTGGCTTGGAAGATTTCCAGCTCACTGTTCCGTTATTCAAACTATATAGTACCCTTATTACGACTTATAGTCGTTTTTGTCGGTTTGGAAACTTGCTGCAGTGAACCCAGTCACTTCAAGTTCTCCTTCTCCATAGGTTAAAAAAGTATCCTTAGTTCATCTAAGATACGTAAGGATGTTCTTAACATCAATCCAATGACTATCACTTGGATTGGCCTGATTATGACTCCATGTGCTCAAAGCATATGAGACACCAGGTCGCGTACATTTATTCAATGTACGAGTTCTCAGAGAGTTGACCGGCGTAAACACACACCTATAACGCAAGCGCACGTATCGTTCAAGTAGTATAAAAATATCGATCCCACGAGGACTTAATTCCTACTGTTGTTATTAATTATTGAATCTATTTATTTACAAATATCTAATTGAGGGAGAAGAGAATGATTACTTGATTGATTTGATTGATTGTAGAATTGCTAAATAAATAAAAACACAAAAGAAAATACTAAAGAAAATAACAAAAGACACAAAGATCTAGGGTTGTGAATCATTCTAATATCTTTAAAAGATGAAGTGATTATTTTATGTTTGTGTAATAAATCAGTTTACTAACCTGGAACACTAAATTATGCAAAAGCCTCTGTCGATGGTCAGACACAAATACCCAGTTTAACCCAATTGAACCATATGTCTATGTCAACCAAATTATCCGGATTCATTAAGTTTAAGTTCCAATTATGGCTACCACCGCCCGACAGGTATATGTCTATCCTGTAAGGAAATCTATTAAAGGGTTATCTATCCTCAAAGAAGATCGTGGGCTATTAAGTCTAAGGCTGAAACCTAAAATCCCTATGTCTAGTTCATTTTAGATTTACCACATCAATCTTATTGGTGATCAGACAACAAGAAGCATTAAGCTTAAGACTTAATAAGTAAACCTTTAATTTACCCAAACTATAAAATAACCCTTATAAACCGATGATATTAGAATTCATCACAACCCCAGATAAATAACACATAACTAGGGCTAGTAAAGACTTAAAAGTAAAAGACATAAAGTAAAATGCTGAAAAGTAAAAGACATAAAGTAAAAGATGAAAAGTAAAATAAAATATAATGCTAAGGTAAAAGGAATTACTTTTACTATTTACTATTTTAGATATCTCCCATAAAATAATATATAAACTTGTGATAATATTACCAACCGACCAATCTGGCGGTATCCTTTATTAGTCAGGTTTAAACCAGATTAAAATGAATTACCAACCGACCAATCTGGCGGTATTCTTTTTAAGTCAATATTTTAAATAGTGAATATATTATTTTTAAGGGAGATTAATCTAAAAAGTAATAGTAAAAGAGTTACCTCTCACCATAGCTGGGGAAGTTACCTCCTCATGGTGAATAGTAAAAACTGTAAAAAGTAAAAAACGTAAATTACTATAATAACAAAACGTAATTAAAATTATTTACATAACTAAAAAAAACTAAAAGAAACTAGAGAGAGAAACTCTCTCTTTACATCAAAGAGATGAGAGAGAGTGGTGCATCTAAAACTGAAATCTCAAGCTCAATTTATAGGCGCGGATAGGCAACCGGCGTCGCGACGCTGAGGCCTTTGGCGTCGCTACGCCAGCTTTTATCGATGTGGCACGCTCTGGTTCGTCGGTTGCAGATTCTGGATAAGATGATAAAGTGACACGTGGCGAGGTTGTTGGAGACTCAATTATTGTGATACGTGGCGGCTTCTGATTGGTCGGCTAGATTCTTATCCGCCATGTGTCAGATAAGGATTAGATAGCCAATAATTGATGCTGACGTGGTGATGAGGTGGCAGTGAGGTGGCGAAACTTGGGAAAGGGACTGTCGGCACTGTAGGATTGCGACACGTGGCACTTCCTGATTGGCTGATGTTGACGTGGCGGTGAGGTGGCAGTTTGACTTGGTCAACCTGGTGATGTGGCTGATGACGTGGCAATGACATGGAGAGACACGTGGCACATGTGGTGATGATGACTGTCAGCACCGTAAGATGATGACACGTGGCACGACGCATTTTAGCAGATCGGCTATGATGGTGACATGTGGCACGGCGCACGTTAGCAAAGTCAAACTTTTCTCAGATTCTGATTTGTGGACCCGGCGCACGTTAGCACTGTTCGGCGCATGTTAGGCGTCGCGATGCGGGAAATTACCAAAATGCCTTTTTCATCCAATTTTCTGTTGTTTTGGCCCAAATCACCTCCAGAATGTCCTGAAACTTTATTTATCTACAAAATAACACAAAACACATAATAATATTCACAAAACTCAAGAAACTATACAAAATATTAGGTTAAATGAGTGGGTAATAGTGATAGATTTACCACTCATCACACCCCCAAACCTAACCTTTTGCTAGTCCTCGAGCAACAAAAAAAAATAACATAAACATCTTTAAAATAAAATTTAACTAAGCCACTTTCGTAGGGATTACGGTTGCATTTAGCGTATGCACAAGCCTTTAAACCCCTAGGTGTCCCTAGTGGACGAGTTGTAGTCTCGTGAGGGTTTACAACAATGCTACCCACAAACATTTTATAAAAGTTAAAAGGTAGTGAAACTAATGCACACAAAAGCAAAAGACAAGAGAAAATAGAATAAAGAAGTTAGTAACTAATTAGGTGAACTTCTACTCCAAGTTACTAGTTGTTTCGTTTCTTTCTAAATTACAGAATAAGTAATTCTCCGATTATTTTTACCATTCTTCATATACACAGCCAACAAGATATTAATCAACTCATTTTTGCCCACAACAGTCATAAGTGCAGTTGATAAGAGAGTAATATTTGTGTCCTAAAGTTCTATCAGATTTCACACCTTTTGGTAGCAATGGAATAATTTTTCTGATTTTTTCTTTGATTTTTTCTCTATTTTTTATTTATATACAATATCTTCCATCTTTGTAACGAGTGTTGGGTCGGTGGCTCCCAAACCAGTTGGCTTTAGGGCACCAGGTGTTAAGACACCCCTACGGACTTAATTACTCAGACTTCAGATATATATATTTTTGCAGCATCTTTGATCCATGTAGCGAGCTTTGGGCCAGTGACTCCCAAACCAGTTGGTTTTAGGGCACTAGGTGTTAAAACACCCTTACAGACTTAATAACTCGGATCTCAGAATTTTTTTTTTTACTCTACTGCTTTTTGAGATGCTTCCTCCAATTAAACTAGAGCACTGAATACAATTTTTCAATTATAGCTCATGTCTGTATGTTACTATATATGTTGATATACCCTGTCAACTGAGCATATGAAGATCAATTTTAGTCCGTTTTAAGGAGAATTCACAAATTAAATAATTCAAAATGAAATAAACAAAAATTAACTTGCTTCGAATATAGGCTTGAGATACGTCTTAGGAGTGGAAACTCCTTACTCGTACTCGTCTATCTTTCCCAATTTCACCCTAGTCAAAATAAAAACACAAAAACGCAAATAATTTTTGAAATTTTTGAAAAAGTTTCAATTTTTTTTGTATTTTTCGAAAAATTTGGACTAAAAATAAAAACAACACACAAACTAAAAACAAGGTACTGATCAACTAATTTCCTCCCCCAAACCTAAATGAGACATTGTCCCCAATGTCTTAAACAGTAAAAGGAGAGTTAAGAAGGTCGTACCTGGTTAGCTGAAAATCTACGGGAAATTAAAGGTTAAGATCCAGATTAATCCGACGCCTCTTACCACGATCGTGCTCGGACCAATTTATCTTTGAAAGGATAGGGTCAACTTGTGGTTCATAGGCTAAGAGTTGGTCTATTAGATCCGGAGCAGTTCTGGCAGTGAATAGAGTTCTTTCAAGGTTTTGACACGAACCCATTTCTCCGGGCATCATCAAGAAACACACAAAGAAAATCATAAAATCCATCAACATTAAACAGCCTAATTGGTTTCTGGTGTATGTTCAGGTTCGCCCAAGATAACACTATAAAATTTCCTCCAATGTGCCCAAGCCATTTGGCAAAGCGATAAAAGCATCAGCACGGTTAATCATTTCTACCAGTCGTTCAGACATACCTGGCACAATAAGTTCCTCTCCGTTTGATGATCCAATAAGATTTGTCTCTGCCAAGGGTTTTGGGATGATTCCCAAAACGTGACTGCCTCCTTCCTGTACAGCCTTTGAAACGATCCCCATAAGTCCAAGATTGCCTCCGCCATATATTAAATGCATATTCCTTGTAGCTAAGACTCCACCCAATTTCTGTGCTGCCTCTACGTATTGTGCCTTAGTACCAACACTACTACCGCAAAACACACAGATGTTTTCAACTCGTCTTCTTGAAGTGGCTTCCATTTTTTATGTATTTCTTTATCAAATCATGATGCATTCCAAAGTGCAATGACGAGCTGAATTTATAGTACCTGAAACGGGTGAGTAATAATAGCACTAGTATCTTCCAGAGGAAGCTTATTAGCTAAACAACAAAATGAATCGTGAAAGGTCAAAAAGTCTGGATCCGTCTACGAAAATAAAGATAATTACAACAGAAAAGTGAATCAAAGCAATAATTAAGGCAACGGAATTATGTACGCAATAATCCACTCGTTTGGTATATAAATCCATTAGGATGCGTCTCAAGAATTAATTCTTTACTCAGCCATCGCTAATGAATTGTTTCTCATCTTTGTGATTGCCAAACACCATTCCTTCTGTCTTAAAATACTCTGTTTGTGCTTTTCCCTACAAAAATAACACAAAAAATTAAAAACTCTACAAAATATGAAAACAGAAATTACAACAAATTGCATGGGTTGCCTCCCTGCTAGCGCTAAATTTTTTGTCTTCAGCCAGACCTGACTGAAATCTATCTGTCAAGGAGGTTTCAGTGTCGTTTTGGATGTCCGATTAAAGACAATCACGTGAGCGTTGCTTTTGAATGGTCTATTCCAAAGGTAAATGGGCAAAAATAGTTTTGTCCTCATTCATTGCTCGTGCCGCCTTTTTGCTCCTTGTTGTTCCCCACTGGTTCCTGCAAAGAATAAATAAAATCAGGAGGTCTCATATGGTGCTTGACTTGGAATGGGAGTTCCATTTTGTCAAGCTTCTGGGCGATATCTTTGATTTGTACTCCCCAAACAAAGCGATGTTTCTCCTGAATGCTCTGGATCTTTATTAAGGTCAGACATTTGCTCCTCCATTTGCTCTGCTTCTTGTTCCACATTTTCTTCACAGATGTATTGTAAAATTCTTGTATTCAGCTATTCATCTGTCATCTATGAATACATGCTTCAAAATGTCAACCTGAGGATGCAAAGATGTTTCTGACATTAGGTTTTCATCCTCTGATACGACTGGAATGGATGGTTCAGATTGATCTTCTTCAAACATCATGGTAAAGCATGCTCCAAGATCTTTATTTTGAGGATTGAAAGTTTGATCCTCCGTTGTTGGTGCAGTTGGTACAAATAGATCAGTTTCATCCTCGTCAGAATCTGAATAATAAAAGTCAAATTGAGACTTTGCCGGTTCGGGCTCCTGAACTGATACCTCTGGTTGTTGATACTGCTTAGCCTCCTCCTCTGTTGAAGTGTCATTATGAAATGATTGGTACTCGAAGGCTTCATCAGTGTCATCTGAAACTGGTTTTTGAGGTATGTAGTTCTGGTTTTCTGTGAATTGTCTCATTCGATCTGTCATCCTCTGAATGAATTCCGATTGTCTCTGAATACTTTCAAATTGATTCTGGCTTGTTTCAAGCATTGTATCCAACTTTTCTTTTCGTTTCTTGAACATATCTTCGAGCATGTTTAGCAACTGATCTTCCTCCGATGGTTCTGATTGTTGATGAAGATCATTGTTGGTAGGTGGTGGATAAGATGGAAAATGTGGTTCTGTGAAATGTGATGGCTCGTCATACCATGAATATCTTGATAGCTCTGCCACCCTGGATGGTAGTTGTATTAGCAATAATCTCTAGGGTGGTTACCATTACATATGTCACATCTCCCCATTGCGTCTTGTTGAGCAAATGTGGTATTGCTTGGTTCTGGCATCCAGTGATAATTGTTGGGCTGGACAACAGGCCTCAAAAACCGGACTGTTGCTCCCAGATTTGGGGTGTATATTCTAGTAAAGCTCCTGATCTCTCAATCTCCCAATAATGTTCCATTTTTTCATTCACCTGAAAACAAAAGAAAGAGATAAAAATTACAGATAAAAATAAAGAAAATTAGATATAAGTAAATTAGATAGCTTCAAAATTAATAACTCAAGAAAAATAAGTCCCTGGCATGGCGCCAAAAACTTGACCGGCGTAAACACACACGTATAACGCAAGCGCACGTATCGTTCAAGTAGTATAAAAATATCGATCCCACGAGGACTTAATTCCTACTGTTGTAATTAATTATTGAATCTATTTATTTACAAATATCTAATTGAGGGAGAAGAGAATGATTACTTGATTGATTTGATTGATTGTAGAATTACTAAATAAATAAAAACACAAAAGAAAATACTAAAGAAAATAACAAAAGACACAAAGATCTAGGGTTGTGAATCATTCTAATATCTTTTAAAAGATGAAGTGATTATTTTATGTTTGTGTAATAAATCAGTTTACTAACCTGGAACACTAAATTATGCAAAAGCCTCTGTCGATGGTCAGACGCAAATACCCAGTTTAACCCAATTGAACCATATGTCTATGTAAACCAAATTATCTGGATTCATTAAGTTTAAGTTCCAATTATGGCTACCCACCCCCGCCCGATAGGTATATGTCTATCCTGTAAGGAAATCTATTAAAGGGTAATCTATCCTCAAGAAGATCGTGGGCAATTAAGTCTAAGGCTGAAACCTAAAATCCCTATGTCTAGTTCATTTTAGATTTACCACATCAATCTTATTGGTATCAGACAACAAGAAGCATTAAGCTTAAGACTTAATAAGTAAACCTTTAAATTACCCAAACTATAAAATAACCCCTTATAAACCGGTGATATTAGAATTCATCACAACCCCAGATAACTAACACATAACTAGGGTCAGTAAAGACTTAAAAGTAAAAGACATAAAGTAAAAATGTTGAAAAGTAAAAGACATAAAGTAAAAGCTGAAAATTAAAATAAAATATAATGCTAAGGTAAAAGGAATTACTTTTACTATTTACTATTTTAGATATCTCCCATAAAATAATATATAAACTTGTGATAATATTACCAACCGACCAATCTGGTGGTATCCTTTATTAGTCAGGTTTAAACCAGATTAAAATGAATTACCAACCGACCAATCTGGCGGTATCCTTTTTAAGTCAATATTTTAAATAATGAAAATATTTTTTTTAAGGGAGATTAATCTAAATAGTAACAGTAAAAGAATTACCTTTTACCCTAGCTAGGAGGGAAGTTACCTTCTCATGGTGAATAGTAAAAACTGTAAAAAGTAAAAAAAGTAAATTACTATATTAACAAAACTAATTAAAATTATTTACAAAACTAAAAAAAACTAAAAATAAAAGAAATTAGAGAGAGAAACTCTCTCTTTACATCAAAGAGATGAGAGAGAGTGGTGCATCTAAAACTGAAATCTCGAGCTCAATTTATAGGCGCGGATAGGCATCCGGCGTCGCGACGCTGAGGCCTTCGGCGTCGCTACGCCAGCTTCTGTCGACGTGGCATGCTCTGGTTCGTCGGTTGCAGATTCTAGATAAGATGATAAAGTGACACGTGGCGAGGTTGTTGGAGACTCAATTATTGTGACACGTGGCGACTTCTGATTGGTCGGCTAGATTCTTATCTGTCACGTGTCAGTTAAGAATTAGATAGCCAATAATTGATACTGACGTGGCGGTGAGGTGGCAGTGAGGTGGCGCAACGTGGGAAAGGGACTGTTGGCACCGTATGATTGCGACACGTGGCACTTCCTGATTGGCTGATGATGACGTGGCGGTGAGGTGGAAGTTTGACTTGGTCAACCTGGTGATGTGGCTGATGACGTGGCAATGACATGGAGTGACACGTGGCACACGTGGCGATGATGACTGTCGGCACCGTAAGATGATGACACATGGCACAGTGCATTTTAGCAAATCGGCTGTGATGGTGACACGTGGCACGGTGCACGTTAGCAAAGTCAAACTTTTCTCAGATTCTGATTTGTGGACCCGGCGCACGTTAGCACTGTTCGGTGCATGTTAGGCGTTGCGATGCTGAATGTCTTGACATCGCGACACGGGAAATTACCAAAATGCCTTTTTCGTCCAATTTTCACTGTTTTGGCCCAAATCACCTCTAGAATGTCCTGAAACTTTATTTATCTACAAAATAACACAAAACACATCAAAATATTCACAAAACTCAAGAAACTATACAAAATATTAGGTTAAATGCGAGGGTAATAGTGATAGATTTACCACTCATCAAGGGTGCCAACAACTTTTAGATCTATCCAAGTAGATCCTTATTCCTAGAATAAAGGTTTTCTCTCCAAGTATTCTATGGAGAATTTTTCATGAAAGCCAAGCTTTCACCGATCGTATTATGGGAATATCATTTCCAAGAAATGATATATCATCATTTTATAGGACAATCATTGTCAGTGCGCTCCCACTAACCTCCTCATATGTTGGGTTTCTAGATTAGTCCCAAGATCAATTCAAGCATAGAAAAATGTGTCAATACTCAAAAGAAGTATGGCGGAATCAGACTTACATTGATCGGCTTTTGCGATGCGAGGAACAACAAAAATCTTCAAGCTTTAAGTCCAAGAAGCTCACGGTTTTTGGCTTTTTTTGTGCTCCAATTTTTCGGTCCTTCAAGCTCCAAGCTTGGTGTGCATTCCAAGCCCACGGGTGGTTTTGTTTCCCTATCACCTTTGGATGACTCTTCATGTGCTAGCATTGGAAAATTTGCCACAAATTTTCCATTTTGTTCCTTGTGGTCCTCGGCAAATATGAACCAAAAGAGAGAAAAATAGCCCATTGGGCGTGAGTGGAGAGAGAGAGGAAGAAGAATAGTGTTGGTTGGTTTTGTTTCAAAATCAAAGTCAAAAGATATACCAAATTCAAAAATGGTAAATGGCATTAAAGCCATCCAACCACCACCATCAATCATGAATAGTGACTAGTTGTCAATCACTCAAAGTGACAAGACATCCATCATTTGATTGACTAGTGATTTGACGCTTGATTTGACTTGTGGGCCGCACTTCAATTTGAAATGCGAGTGGGCCCGCAAACACTCCCGGGCTCGGTTCGCTAATTCCGAATTAACAATTTTCCGTTGCGACGTAATTAAATCAAATTTAATTAATAAATGCCTAGCAAATTATTATTCACATCGCTAACGAATTAATTCTAAATTAACTCGTTCACCCGAATTAAAATCTAATTTTAATTCCGCGATGAAATCCAATTTCGTATAATATATCGAATATATTATTTTTTTTCGATTAATTCCAAATTAATCGTTCTCTCTCTTTAATAATATTTTATCCCAGATAAAATATCTCCGTAATTAATCTAGATTAATTTTCTCTCTCTTATAA
The DNA here is from genome assembly GCA_019454045.1 of Zanthoxylum bungeanum. Classification (NCBI taxonomy): domain Eukaryota; kingdom Viridiplantae; phylum Streptophyta; class Magnoliopsida; order Sapindales; family Rutaceae; genus Zanthoxylum; species Zanthoxylum bungeanum. The sequence continues at coordinate 31,950 of SKCR01022492.1, forward strand.
TTAATCCCAGATTAATAAAGTGTGAGTCATACGTCATCGTTGTCGAACTATCCGAACACGTACGTACCTAGTACTACGCTTTTACCGATTTACAAGACATGGTTGGCTTCTAGCAAAGCACCGTTCCTACCCAATTCTCCATAAATATTCTTAAAGGAATATGTGATATATATCAGGCGTTGTATACATAGTATTGCATATTTCGATCCAGTATCGGATGTCACGTGCAAGACCTGGACTGGAATTGTGTCTGCCCCGTACGAAGCACATATAGGATCTCTGGTAACTAGTCTCTATAATCGGAGATAAACATGACCTAGTCATAATTACGATAGCTGCAGCATATAAGAGCACCGATTTCGTATCCTAAGTGATCATCATCTCCACTATGACTGGAGTGATACTTCCATCTCGACATCACACCCAATACACTACGATTCTCAATATACCCAGAAGAGGGGGAACACAGAACCTGTTAAATCCATGGACGACCAAAACCAAAGTATATTGATTGTCGTAAGTATTAGCGGTTCAAGTCTCAGGTAAGACCAAATACACCTACCCTGATTCGGACTTCCATACACACATAGTCATACTACCAATGGAATTCCGAGGGGTCTATCCAGAGCGAAGCTGTTTCCGTACCATCGGTAAACACAACCTCCTATTACACTTGCATGAGTATCCTATACCCAAATATATGAGAACTATCTCGTTATGCTCCCACAACGCGCACAAGTGTAATACTAGTCTTTTACGCATTATCGATGTCCAATCTAGATAATACTCTGACTAGGGATATTTAATGATTAAACCTTTGTGGATTGATATTGTCTCATATCATCTCAATCCGGAACTAATCATATGGACCTTCTATCATTTATATATCTTGGTAATCTAATTACAAATGAGAAAAGGGCAATTTCCTTTGTCACATAGTTAATTTGTACAACAACACCATGATATGTACAAATAGTGATGTTATGGGTCATAATTGTCCAACAATCTCCCACTTGGCCTATAGCCAATCACTCAAGTGTCCTACACCCGAACTATGTACGGTTCGCTCAAACTTTTGCTGAGAAATGGCTTTCGTCAGCGGATTTGCAGTGTTATCATCTGATGTGATTTATTCGATCATCACATCGCCATGATGTATGATCCGAACGAATCAGATGAATATTTGAAGTATATATCTGGATCGTTGATGAGACCATTAATTCTTTAGCCTGTGCTGTAGCCTAGCTCAGCTGCTAGCAGAACTACTCCTAATCTGATTAGGATTATTATCGATCCTAAAGGCTTCTATTGCTGCCTCAGCTGCAGCAATAATCCACTTTTGTTGTTTATTCGGTAACAGTATCTTGCTTGGAAGATTTCCAGCTTACTTTTCCGTTATTCAAACTGTATAGTACCTTAATTACGACTTATAGTCGTTTTTATCAGTTTGGAAACTTGCAACGGTGAACCCAGTCACTTAATGTTCTCCTTCTCCATAGTATAAGAAAGCATCCTTAGTTCATCTAAGATACTTAAGGATGTTCTTAATATCAATCCAGTGACCATCACTTGGATTGGCCTGATTGTGACTACATATGCTCAAAGCATATGAGACACCAGGTCGCGTATATTTTATTTCAATGTACAAGTTCTCGGAGAGTGTCAACAACTTTCAACCCTTTTCAGATCTATCCCATTAGATCCTTATTCCTGAATAAAGGTTGTCTCTCCAAAGAATTCTACGGAGAATTTTTCATGAAAGCGAAGCTTTCACCGATAGTTATATAGGAATATCATTTCCAAGAAATGACATATCATCATTATTTAGGACATTCATTGTCAGTGCACTTCCACTAACTTCTTATATACACAATAATCATTTCGTTTTGAATTAAATCATATACCATTATGATTACATCAAAACGATAGTTCCAAGAAGAACGCTATGCTTGCTTCAATCCATCCATGGATCAAATTAACTTGCAAACCGTTTGCTCATTTTGGTATGACAAAACCGTCAGGATGTATTAAACATCCTCCAAAAGGTTTCCTTTAAGGAAAGTGGTTTTGGCATTCAGCTGCCATATTCATGAATGAAACATGCAGCATAGCAAGCATTGTCCGAATGGAATTAACCATGGCAACAGTTCAAAGGTTTCGTAGTAATCAACACAATGTTGATAATGATACCTTTTTGCTACAAGCCTAGCTTAGTACGTTGTATGTTGCCTTCCATGTATGTCTTCCTTGAAGACTTATATAGTACCAATAGGCACAATGCCTTTCGGTACAACAACCAGTGTCTAAACTTGGTTGGTACACATGGAATCCATTTCGGACTTCATGGCACTTTGCCATAATAGGGAGTCGATACCTTGTATCACTTCCTCATACGTAGTCAGTTCGTGTTCCTCAATAAGATTGACAACTTTATGAGGTGAGATCAGAAACCCATACCTCTCAGGTTATTTTCTGACTCTCTCCGACTTGCGCGGGGTTCTTGTGTATTCGAAGATTATTGGTTATAGTTTCATCCTTGATGAAATATTTGTGTTCCATTAAGGAATCGCGTGCCTGGGAATATATTACTTCGATTTTCTTCAAGTTTTACTTTCCTCCCACTTACCACTGCATATCGGTATTCCTCTTAGGAAAACCGCATGGCGAGCAATAATTACATTGTTCTCTAGTGAGTTGTATAAGTACTATACTTTGGTTTCCCTAGGATAACCTACAATTAGGCACTTATCCTATTTGGGTTTTAGTTTGGTATCATCCAAACATATGCCCAGCATTCCCAAATCTTCAGGAATGAGAAAACCCGGTTTCTTTCCTGTTCATAATCTAATATGAAGTCTGTCAAACAGATTTTTATGGAACCTTATTCAAAAATAAGTATTGTATTGTTAATGCATATCCCTTGAAGGAAAATGGTAGCTCAGAGAGAGCTCAGAGAGACTCATGATTAACCTTATCATGTCCAACAAAATTCAGTTTCTCGATTCGGACACACCGTCAAATTGACGTGTTCCGGGAGGAGTCATCATTGAAAGAAT
>SKCR01022493.1:0-34757 GCA_019454045.1 Zanthoxylum bungeanum
TTCTTAAAACTTACTTTCGAACAATTTTATTTACTTGTCTTTAAATTTAGAATCGTCGCCATTTCAAATCAATCAAACAACCTGTTAGATACTAGTAATCATTTGACCTCATAAAATAATAGCTTAGGTATTAAGTCCTCGTGGGATCGATATTTTTTATACTACTTGAACGATACGTACGCTTGCGTTATACGTGTGTGTTTACGCCGGTCAGCAACAGTTGATGATATTTTAAAAACATGTAAAAAAATCTCTTGGATATCAATATGACTTTGGTAATTAAATTTTATATGTGGATGCGAGTTTGATAATGAAATTTAAAACCCGCAACGGATATTGTGCTGATTTGATAATTTATTTATATATACGGATGCAAATTTGTATGACATTACCAACCGACTATATAAGCGGTATTTTGATTAAGTCAGATTTATGATTAATTTCAACCGACCATAAAGGCGGTATCCAGTTTAGTCAGGTTAAAATTAATTTAATTAAGTCCAACCGATCATAAAGGCGGATTCCCATTAAGTCAGGTTTTAAAATAGTTTATATATTATAATTAAGGGAGATTAATCTAAATATTAGTAATAAACCCTTCACCCCAGCAGAGGGGAGTTACCTCCTCATACTGAAAAGTAAAATAAAGACTGAAAAGTAAAATAAAGAAAGAACTATTGCATAAAGTAAAAAAAAAAATTAAATACAAAAAGCTGTAAAGAAACAAACAAGATACAATCTTCTTAGTATTCTTAAGGAAATTCCCAGAAGAAGTTATGAATTTTCCTTCTGATTTCAGCTTCAATTTATAGGAAATTTTATGTCATGCGCGTCGCGACGCGCGGTTGATTCGATGCGATGATGACACATGGTTGTCGGCAGAATTATTGGTTCAGCGTCGCGACGCGTGAAGTTGTGTGCGTCGCAACGCTAACGTAAGCAATGATGTGTAATGTCGGCAGCATAGGATGATGACACGTGTCCAATGTATGATAGCAATATTGTCGTGATGTTGACATGTGGCCGGGAAATTTTAGCGATCGCGACACAGAATTCCAATTTTGCCATTTTTCATCGATTTTCGCCGTTTAAGCCCTGATTTGATTCTAGAGAGTCATGTTATTTTATTTATCTACAAAATAACACAAAACACATCAAAATATTTACAAATATTAAATGGACAAATGGACGATAAATATTGATATATTTACCACTTATCAACAGGTTTGGTAATGAAATTTAAAATCCGCAACATATATTGTGCGGATTTGATAATTTATTTATATATACGGATGTAAATTTGATAATGACAAACCCGCACCAAATCTTATATGATGTCATCCCTATTTTCGACTTCAGTTGTTCGATTATTGTGGCACATGGTTTTCACGTTCTTTGTATTCTAACGATTGCCTTACATTTGTCAATTATTATATTAAAAAAAAAAAAAAAAAAAAAAAAAAAAAGATAACCTTACAATTTTTATATGGGATCTATGTCCATAAATAAAAGTCTAAGAAATTATATTATTTACTTTTGTTTATATGTCATATGTTCTATTATTACCACGTCTAAAATTACTTGTTTTTCATTTATCAAATACTTTAATAATTATTGTGGTTCCAAATTTAATTGATTTTGTTGTCTTATACCTCAATGTTGAACGGGAAACAAATGAAAATTAAGTTGAGCTTATATGTGACATTGAATATTTTGTATTATATAATTTGTACTTTTCTGTCATAATAAAATAAGGTTTTTTTTTGGTATTGTGGTTTTAAAATTTTAATTATGAAATAAAAGTTGACATTATTTGATTAATATGAGTTATCATCCATCTACCATGTATTTCTATATTTAGCTTGCACAAATTGTCAACTGCAACAATATCTTAGTCTTCATATTTCTGGTTAAAGCTTCTGATGTTACCTCTCAACAACGTTGCCTTTTTGACAAGTTTTTTTTTTTTTTTTTTTTTTTTTTTTTTTGCCTTTTTCTGAAAGCCTAAAGCCCCTTGACTTTGTCTAAAGCACTTTCCAATTTTGGATACCCACATTCGGCTTATCCTGGCATTGTGTAATTTATTTGTGCATATTTTTCCGGTTCCAGGGGAAGAACCACCGGGCCCATTATTGACCCAGTGACCGGGGTAGAGTTAGTGGGAGAAATATTACCTAGCATTTGTCCGCAAAAGTGGTTGTCTCATCACCGGAAGCAGAGAAAACAAACCGAGTTGACTAAGAATCAGTAGTTTACCTTAAAACAGTTTTATAGTCTTACGTACCGATGGGTTTTTTCTGTCCCTCTCTCCCCTACTTTAGAAATGGTACAAATAATTGTTTGTTGTTAATATTAGGGTTAGTTGTTAAATAATTTTTTTTTTTATTAATTGTTGTTTTTTTTATGTTAAATGTTTTAATTTTTAGGTTGCTTGTTGTAATTTTTTTTTTGTTAATTATTATATTTTTATTAATTATTATTATTTTTTGGCTAATTATTATGATTATTGTAATTTTAGGGTTAATTAACTGTTAGATTATTTTTACATATATCAATTATTTTTTATAAGATGAGGAGAGAACGGGTAGTGTAGATAACATATGGTCAAATATAATTTAATTTGTATCCAGATATAGAGCTTACATCTCCACACAACTTACGCCTAGTTTGAGCACATGTTCTTTTGTAATCAGTTATCTCCTCATATTGTAAAAATAATAATATAATTACCGAAAAAAGATTCTTTCGGTAAACAACCGGTATTTATCGATTAATTGTAGCGACAGAATTTTTCATATCGGTGATTAATTACGGAAATTATTTTTATTGGTAAAATGATTAGTAACAAGGATGTTACCTTGCGTCAATTATTATTTTTTCTTGCGATTTTTCGCTGACTGCCTTCCATCGGCAATTAAAAGGTTTTTTTTTTTTTTAATAGTGATACTGTATCAGTTACAAGTAGATAGGATATTAGGATTCAAGCTTAATATATTATTTCAAGATTAAATTGTTGATAGTGTTTTCTAGGCACTACGTTATTCAAGCAGCACCGACAGGGGTAAGAAAGATAATTCACTTCTCGGTCATATCATTAATGCCGACCCGACCACTAAGAGCCAAACAGTGAGAGACCGAGCACTTGGTGATAGGTGACCGACCACCACTTTTCCTGATAAACCGGGCACTATAAAGTCGGCATAAGCATTCTTAGCATAAAAGACTATCATGACCGACCTCATGAAGACCGACCAAACGGGCGAGATATGCTCAAAATGACGACACCCTATCTCTTGCAGATAAGATAAACAAATTATCCTACTCTCACAAGAAATGAAGTCAGAATCCAAGAAGAATAAGAAAAGTGAAAGCAACGTTGGATTAGAAATCCTTACAAGAGGAGAAGACTAAGTTCAACTAGGATTTCTTATGCAAATAGGAGTCTGATTTCTGTATTATTATAAATAGGAGGGCAGAGTATGTGTAAAGGGCATCAAAAATACGGGATCTGAATCTTCAAGCTCTGACTTATAGAAAACAAAAAGAGACCCGAAAAGAGTGTTTAAGTAATAAAAGTACCATCTTGTTTGTGTCCGTGGACGTAGGTCGGATCCAAATCCACCGAACCACGTTAAATCTCCTTGTTGATTGGTGTGTTTATCTGTTTTTTGCTAAGTTTGCCTTTGGTCCCCCATAACCAAACAAATTCACTATTGAGGGAGGATTTCTTCGGGAGTGATATTCCAATATTACCCTGAGACCAAAATCCGCCGTCAACAGTTGGCGCCGTCTGTGGGAAACTGGACAAAAAGCAACTCGTGTAGTAAGACAATGGCGGAAGGCGGAAACCACCAATCATCAGGAAACTCAGCCGCAGATTGGATGGAGAAGATCGAGGAGAACCTAAGGAAAGAAAGGAAGGAAAATCAAACCTTGCTAAAAACCATAGTAGACCGGTTGGAAAAGATAGAGGGAACACACGACGAGGCCGGGACTAGCCGACGAAGGAACGAAATAGCAGAGGGAAAAAGAATTGTTGATACAAGTGAGGACGACAGACCCCGGAGAAGGGGCCCCTACAGGGTAAAATCTGTAGTGGTTCAGGAAGACTCCCAAACTGAAGACATGTGGGAAGAAGAAGATGACAAATCGTCACCAAACTCCTCCTATAATAGCCCTCACGATGCCAGGAAAAAAGGGAAAGAATGTGACGAAAGAGCACGGGAAGATACCGGACCTGAGAAGCACCACGCCCAAGACAACAGAAAAAGAGGAAGTCACAAGAGGCGGCATGGAACCAAAGACAGCAGCATGAAATCTTGGCTGCGGGAGGAACTAGCCAAATGGGGAGTATTCCCCAACACAGACATAGGAGATGCCCGGGACGGTAAAGATGAGTCCCCCCTCACAGAAGAAATAAGGTCAGAAAAATTCCCAAAAAGATTCAGCATGCCAACCATGGCACCATACAAAGGCCATACCGATCCCAAAACCCACGTTGAAGGTTTCGTCCTACTAATGGAGGTACAAGGGGTAACGGGGGACGCCATTTGCAAAGTGTTCCCCTTAACCCTGGCCGGACCGGCCATCCTATGGTATAGAAGCCTAGCCCCAAGAAGCATCAGCAGCTTCACTCAACTCAGAAAGTCATTCATACGGCACTTTAAAGGGGCTTGTGTCCCCAGGAAAACGATTGGAGAACTAAGGCTTATGAAACAAGGAGACGATGAACCGTTGAAAATATTTATTGAAAGATACCACAATATGGTACTCGAAGTCGGAGGGTACGAGTCTCCCGAGGCCCTGGAAAGCTTAAAGGGAGCCTTGAAAGTCGGGAGGCTATGGACCCACCTAAGGATCCAAGACACCCCGGACTACGCGACCGCCCTGGAAGTAGCCCGGAAGTTCGTTCTGTTAGAAAACGAGGAGAAAATATCCCGAAGAGGGAACACCATCAGAGAAAGAACCACGAAAGAGGGCGCCCCCGCCGCGTAGAAAGAGAATCCAGAAGGCCGCCCTTAAAACACAAGGAGTTCAAACCACTGCACCGAGACAACCAAGAGAGAAGGCCGCCGACCCAAGTAAATCATGTGGTCGAGGAAAATGCATACATCCCCCTAAAGAAACCACTGGGACAGATTGTCATGGAAATTCAGGGGAAAGGCCTCTTGGTAGAACCCGACCAAAGAAGATTTCCCCTGGACAAGAGGAACCAAAAGGCTTACTGCATACATCACAACTCCAGAGGACATGCAACTGACGGATGTAAAGATCTGCGGGAACAGATGGAAGACCTGGCACGAAAAGGATACCTAAACAAGTACATTGATCACGAAGTCATGACGGCCAGACAAAGAGCACGTAGCCGCCAAATAAATATCATCGCAGGAGGAAGAACACTGGCCGAAGACTCTAACCGGTCAAGGAAAGATTACAGCAGAACTCGAGGACCAGACGTCTTGGAAACAAAGCAGGTAACAGAACTCCAGGGAAGCCGTCGTACCGATAATGTTTACCGATGAGGACACCCGAGGGGTAAGTTTTCCTCATGACGATGCATTGATAATCAAGGCAATAATCAGCGGGTCAGAAGTAGACAGAATCCTAGTGGACCCCGGAAGCGCAGTTGACATAATTTCCAAAGAAGCACTGGACGACCTAGGGGTGGAATATGCAACCCTGACCAACGATAGCACTCCCCTATACGGTTTCGGAGGATCAGCCGTCATCCCACTGGGAAGGATACAGTTGGCAATAATTGTCGGGACATATCCCCGGACCCGGACAATCATGACAGACTTCACTGTAGTAAACTGCATGAGCAGTTACCAAGCCATCATCGGGCGACCTTTCATGATGAAAACAAAGGCCGCGATGTCCTGCTACCACCTAAAACTGAAATTCCCCACCCGGGAGGGGATCGGAATTGTATGCGGAAGCCAGAAAACAGCTCGCAGCTGCTTCGCAACTCTCTCACGAGAGACTCTCTGCATCAAAGAAGATACCCGAAAACGACAAAGAAGCCTGGGTGAAGAAGAAGAAAACAGAAGCCTTGGGCCCCGACCAAACAAAAATGCCCGACTCGCTGCAGCCGAGGAGACAAAAGAAATAGAACTTTACGGGCCAGGAAAAGGTATAAAGATAGGGGAGGCCTGAGCAAATCTCTACGACAAGATTTGCTAGAATGCCTGAAAGGATACCCGGACGTCTTTGCCTGGGGAACTTCAATCAAGAAAGGAGTAAAGCAATAGCGGCCGAGGTCGAGAAGTTACTAAAGGCAGGTCTCATCAGGGAGGCAAGGTACCCGGATTGGGTATCAAACGTAGTGTTGGTCAGAAAAAACAATGGCAAGTGGCGAATGTGTGTCGATTTCACCGACCTAAACAAGGCGTGCCCAAAGGACAGCTTTCCTTTGCCGAACATAGACCAGCTAGTAGACACCACAGCCTGTCAAGGATTACTGAACTTCATGGATGCTTTCTCCGGATACAACCAGGTCAAAATGTGCCCTGCAGACGAAGAGAATACAACTTTTATTATCGATCAATGACTTTACTGCTACAAGTAATGCCCTTCGGGCTAAAAAATGCTGGGGCGACCTTCCAAAGATTGGTAAACAGAGTTTTTAAACCACTCATTGGCACGACAATGCTAGTCTACGTCGATGACATGATAACAATGTCGAAAGAACCAAGCTATCACATGGCCGACCTGAAGAAGACCTTCGAGCTTTTAAGAAGACACAACCTGAAACTCAATCCAGAAAAATGTACATTCGGGGTAGCCTCAGGAAAGTTTTTAGGCTACATGGTGAGTGCCCGAGGTATCGAAGCAAACCCACAGAAGATCCAGGCAATACTGGCCCTAAAGTCTCCCAAGACAGTGAAAGAAGTACAACGTCTGACTGGTAGAGTGGCTGCGCTCAACCGGTTCATATCACGAGCAACTGACAAATGCCACCCTTTCTTCAAAGTGATCCAAAAAGCAAAAAAGGATATCGACTGGACATCAGAGTGCGAAGAAGCCTTCCAGCAGTTAAAGCAGCATCTGGTGCAGCCCCCTCTCCTGGCAAAACCGCTCCCGGGAGAAACATTATACCTATACCTGGTTGTTTCGGACCGAGCAATAAGTTCAGTACTAATACAAGAGACCGACAAGATCCAGAAACCTGTCTACTATATCAGCAAAGCCCTCATAGACGCTGAAACCCGATATCCGGTACACGAACTGGTCGCCCTTTCATTAATTACAGCAGCTCGGAAATTGCGGCCTTACTTCCAGGCCCATCCTATCAAGGTATACACCGATCACCCCCTAAAACAAATTCTGCAGCGGCCGGAAGTTTCCGGCACACTAGTAAAGTGGTCGGTAGAGCTAAGTGAACACGACATCACCTACCTCCCGAGAGCAGCAGTAAAGGGACAAGCCTTGGCGGATTTTGTCGCCGAATATACCGACCCCAGACCCTGGCTATAGAAGAGGACAAATGGGAAATGTATGTAGACGGTTCGGCCAGCACACAAGGCAATGGCGCGGGAATCATCCTAAAAAGCAACAAAGGAGAAGAAATCCTACTCGCCCTGAAATTCGTTTTCATAGCAACCAACAATGAAGCAGAAAATGAAGCAATACTGGGCGGTTTAAGACTATGCACGGTACTAGGGATCCAAAATGTGGTAGTAAGGAGTGACTCACAATTAGCCATTCAGCAACTAAAGGGAGCATTTCAAGCGAAAGAGCCTAGCATGATGGCCTATCTGACCGAAGTACGAAAGTAAACAGGGAAGATGGGGGATGTACGCTTCAAACAAATCTCCCGAGAAGACAATTGTGAGGCAGACACACTGGCACGGCTCGCCTCTTCAACAAAAGCCGAACACCCCAGAATAATCCCTTTGATTTACATCCGGGAAAGGAGCGTGGGGGAATCTAAAGTAGAAGTTCTAGATAAAGAAAGCAAAGCATCATGGATGCAACCCATCAGAGAATACCTGGAAACAGGAGAAACACCAGAGGACAAAACGGAGGCCAGAAAGTTAAGATACAAGAGCACTAAAATTCTCCTAATCAACGGGGTACTTTATCGAAGGGGTTACTCAGTCCCCCTCTTAAGATGTCTAGCAGAAGAAGAGGCAAATTATGTGCTCAGGGAGATACATACGGGCATCTGCGGGAGCCACGCCGGAGGTCGCTCAATTGCTTTCAAAGCCTTAAGACAAGGCTTCTACTGGCCGACCATGCACCAGGACGGCATAGAAATAGCCCGAAAGTGCGAAGGATGTCAGAAAAACGCAAATCTCCACCACCAACCAGCCAAACAGTTAACTACGCTGCTCAGTCCCTGGCCGTTCGTCCAGTGGGGACTAGACATCATTGGGCCAATGCCACATGGGAAAGGGCAGGCAAAATACGCCATTGTGGCCATAGACTATTTCACCAAATGGGGGGCGGCGGAGCCATTATCCACCATAACGGAGAAAAAAGCCACTGAATTCCTGAGGAAAAAATCGTCTGCCGATTCGGGATTCCCCGAGCCATCATCACTGACAACGGGAAGCAGTTTGACAGCAAAGGTTTCAGAAAACTCTGCGATGACCTCCAAATTGCCCTAAGGTTCGCCACGCCAGCCCATCCCAAATCAAACGGACAAGTCGAAGCGACAGACAAAACCATCAAGGCTAACCTGAAAGCTCGGCTTGGATCCAGCAAAGGCCTATGGGTCGAGGAGTTACCAGAAGTACTATGGGCACACCGGACAACCTATAAGGATTCCACGGGAGAAAACCCCGTTCTCCTTAGCATACGGATATGAAGCTGTCATCCCGGCAGAGATCGGGGGTGACCTCCCACAGGGTTCAGCACTACGAGAGTAAACAGAATGAATGACTTATCAAAAACCACCTCGACCTGATAGAAGAGAAGAGAGAGAGATCGGCCATAAAAACAGCAATCTACCAGCAAAGGATGGCCCGCTTCTACAATAAAAGGATTCGGACACGCACCTTCATCCCGGGCGACCTGGTGCTAAGAAAAGTCACCCTAAATACTCGAAAGCCAGAGGAAGGCTCCCTGGGCGCCAAATGGGAAGGGCCCTACAAGGTGGTAAAAGTGGTGAAGCCCGGAGTGTACATCCTAGAACGGCTGGACGGCACAAGATTAAAAAAGCCATGGAACGCCGAGATGTTGAGAAAATACTTCCAGGAAACTTTCCATTCCTCCTATTTGCTTACGGCAAACAAATAAGGGACATGAATTCAAATACAGAGCCTCTCTCAAAATGACCCACAGAGAGTTGTAAGAATGGCAGTATGTCCCCGAGTATCAATAAAAACTTTTTTTTACCCGCTCTTCTAAAAAATATATATATATATATAAAACTTTGCAAAAAAAACCCCGGGGACATACTCAATGCAACAATCCGAACATAAAGAGAAATATGCCCTCTGATGTTCCGAACAGCTCGGGACTGGATCTTATTCCGCCGAGGTCATCTGGCTCGGGGTCGGGTACGTCCCACCGAGTCAACCCTTCGGACTGGGGACGTAACATTCCCCCAGGTCCAAGTGCCTTTTTCAGCTCGGGGTCGGGTACGTCCCACCGAGTCAGCCCTTCGGACTGAGGACGTAACATTCCCCTAGGTCCAAGTGCCTTTTTCAGCTCGGGGTCGGGTACGTCCCACCGAGTCAGCCCTTCGGACTGGGGACGTACATTCCCCCAGGTCCAAGTGCCTTTTTCAGCTCGGGGTCGAGTACGTCCCACCGAGTCAGCCCTTCGGACTGGGGACGTAACATTCCCCCAGGTCCAAGTGCCTTTTTCAGCTCGGGGTCGGGTACGTCCCACCGGTCAGCCTTTCGGACTGGGGACGTAACATTCCCTCAGGTCCAAGTGCCTTTTTCAGCTCGGGGTCGGGTACATCCCACCGAGTCAACCCTTCGGACTGGGGACGTAACATTCCCCCAGGTCCAAATGCCTTTTTCAGCTCGGGGTCGGGTACATCCCACCGGGTCAGCCCTTCGGACTAGGGACGTAACATTCCCCCAAGTCCAAGTGCCTTTTTCAGCTCGGGGTCGGGTACGTCCCACCGAGTCAGCCCTTCGGACTGGGGACATAACATTCCCCCAGGTCCAATTGCCTTTTTCAGCTCGGGGTCGGGTACGTCCCACCGAGTCAGCCCTTCGGACTGGGGACGTAACATTCCCCCAGGACCAAGCATCTCTCTTGGCTCGGAGTCCTCAGGGACATACCCGATGCGTAGGATCCGTGAGAAGCATAGCACGGGGAGGGATGATTCCCCTGTGGCGATTGCTTACTCCAGTGTTACCGAACATAAGGAGGAATATGCCCTTAATGTATCGAACACTCTTTGATCCTCACGTACCCGATGTAATGGATCCGTGTGAAAGCATAGCACGGGGGATAATGATGCCCCCTTGACGATTGCTAGCTCCAGTGATGCCGGACCTAAGGAGGAATGTGCCCTTAGTATCCCGGACACTCTTTGATCCATTCATCATCCGGATCCGCGAGAGACACAGCACGGGGATGCGTTGTGCCCCTGTGGCGTGTGCCTACTCCAGCGTGGTAAGGAGGAGCCCTCATACAATACACAGGCTCCCCAGTGAACCGACGTGTAGAGGATGTGCCCTTACCATTCAAACGCTCTACTGATCCAAATCCTGGTTCGCCGGGACACTGAATTGAAAGATTCAGAATTGTGTTTTGGAGACCTCGGGCAGGACGCTGTTTTGAGGCATCCATGTTGTTGTCTATGCTTGCAAAAACGTTTTTGTTTTGGGATAAGTGCTAAGTCACCCCCACCTTTTGATTTCATTTTCCAGAATCTTGTTTTTTGTTTTTCGCCGGTCTGGCAGAGGGACGCCCATGCCAGATTCGATAGGGCTACAAAGGTTGATTCACTCCCCTTCGGAATAAGTCCCAGGGATTAATCAACTCGGGGCTGGATTACGTTCCGCCGAGGCTACTTCTTAGTCGGGTCGGGGCTGGATTTCGTTCCGCCGAGGCCGATTGGTTATTCAGCTCGGGGTCGGGTTACGTCCCACCGAGTCAGTCTTCTTTGGACTGGGGAGGTAACATTCCCCCAGAGACCAAGTCTTTCACTCAGCTCGGGGTCGGGTTGCGTCCCACCGAGTCAGTCTTCTTTTAGACTAGGGAGGTAACATTCCCCCAGAGCTAAGTATCTCACTCAGCTCGGGGTCGGGATATGCCCCTCCGGCTCATGTTAACCCCCGAAGGGTCTCAAAGTGTTCGATGACAAGAAACTCAAAAAAAAAAAAAAAGGGAAAAGAAAAGTAAGTACATAAATACATAAAATACAAAGTTATTACCAAAAAAAAAAAAAAGATAGAAAGTTAAAGTATACATAGGGCCCCGGTCGGGTTACCCTTTCTCATTCAGCCCGCACAGGGGCAGGAATTTCTTCATCAGCTAGCTCAGACGGCGGAAGGATCGGCTAGGCCTCAGGAGGAGGAACAGCGGCTTCAACCTCGGCAACATAAGAGACCTCTGCTTCAGGAATGGGAGGAGGGATCTCAAGACAGTCCTCACCGGGGGCGGGAACATCAGGTCGTCCTTCTTGGGAAACCCCGGAAGCCGGAACAACCGAAATCGGGTCGGGATCCATCACCTCCTCGGAAGGAGGAGGGAGCCATCTCTGGAACTCCTCCTCGGAGATCTCCCCCTTGCAGAAACCGATGGCCGCGTAGATAGGATCCATGTTCAGACCTGGCAGTACCATCGGTATTAGTTCAGCACAATCACCAACCCCCTCAAGGCGGATGGCATCCTTCTCGGCCTCAAGATCGGCCTCTCTCTCCTCAAGCTCGGCCTCTTTCCTTTCAAGATCATCCCGGGCCCGTGCCATCTGTTCGTCCTTGGCTTTCAGCTTAGCCTCAACGCTTGATACCTTCCCTTTCAAAATGCCAATCTCGGATTGGGCAACTTTCAAATCCTCCATGGAAGTATCAGCAAGCTTTCGCTCCAACGCGGCAGCGGCCTTGAGAGCCTTGTTTGTTTTGAAGGCCTCTATTGCAGCCGATTCATGATTCTTTATCACCTCATCCCGGTCAGCCAGTTTAGCCTCCACCTCTGTAAGGCAATTCTGAAGCCTCTGGGCCTGACCACCCTCGGACAATAGACTCAGAAGGAGGTCCTTATTCTTGGCCATGAGATAAGTAGCCTGCACAAAAACAAAGAAATCAATATAAAAAAAAAAAAAAACCGAGACCCAAAATCAGAAAGGAGAGGAGTAAAACTACATTTGCCGTTTGGGAACTCAGCTCGGTCACCAAGGCTTCAGGAGAAATATCCTCATATCTCGAAACCTCCCCCGAAGGAATCACCTCGGCCAATTCATTAAAAGCCGGCACTAGATGGGAAGTAGCCTCCCGGATGTTTTCTCCCAAATCATCCACCTCAAGGATCACGGAACCTTTTCGCTTCTTGGAGGAGCCCTCAGACGATTTTTTCCCCCGACGGGCGTCTTTCTTCTTACCATGCACAGGCTCCTCCTCCTCCAACTCAGTCTCCTCTGACTCGAACTGACGCCTCCTCTTCCTAAAAGACTTCGGCGGACTGGCAAGACGAGCAGAACCTGATGACGGCACACCAGAAGGAGAAGATAGACCTCGAGCAGCCGGCTGAACTTTCCCCTGAGACTCCCTCCCAGCTTCAATAGATTCAGGATGTGCTCGGGAAGTTCCAGTATCAGCACGGCCGGCCTTCTTCATGGTACCGGCCAACTTCTCGAGATACTTTAGTCTCTTTGACATGCCTACAAAAAAAAAGGGGAAGACAAAGAAAGAAGGAAATCAGGACCCGAGCATACAGTAAAGAGAGAGAAAAAAAAGACATCAAACGTGATAAATAAAGAGGGAAGTCAACTAAAATATCAGCGAACATCTACCTATCCGACCCGAGACCTCCGAAGGGATAGTCCGAGTAAGGCCCGACTCAACAAAAGCCGCATCATTAACCAACTCCCTCCAGTGGGCGGCATACTGACGAGCCCAGACTACCCGTTTCCGGACCCGATGGGAAACATTGGGAGCATCCCTCCAACAGGCTAGGAGGAATAGGAAAGAAGGGGTAAGAGTCCATAAAAATAAAAAAATAAAATAAAAAACTAAGGAAAGCTAAAAGTTGATCTCCAAACCTCCCGCCCTGAAGATATCTGGTACCAAGAATTCCCCTTCATCCGACCTTAGGGACCGTCCCCAATCCCCAGTCGCCCAGAACCAGAGGTCTTTAAAATTCTTATTGGAGTCAGGGAGCTTTTGGATGACGTTTGACGAGCTGTCATAAGCGGAAAGGTAATACCATCTATGGTACGACCTAGGATTGGCCTTCAGCCGATATAACCTCTTCACCTCTTCAAGAGAAGGCTCGCCGAGTCCTGCCCGATACCAAGCTACATACAACCCGGCCAAAACCCTCCAACTGTTTAAACTCAACTGACAAGGAGCAATCTCCATCTCGGCCAGCATCCAAGCAAAGTAAGGCTGAACCGGCAGCCGCAGCCCACACTAGAAAAAGGCAGGAAGAAGTGCCACCGAGCCCTCGTCGGGTTGACTAGCGCGATCCATCAAGCCAGGAACTTCAAGGGCGATATCTATCGGAATATTATATCGTTGTCGAAGTAGGGCGAGGTCATCTTCAGTTATTTTGGAAGGACGGTTCATATCCAGAGCGGAAGAGCCAAGATCACCGGGCTCTGGATCCCCCCGAGGAACCCTTTGATGGTAAGAATCTTGTTCAATCTCAGAAAGAGTAGGGGTATTGTCAAGGTCATCTACACTGGGTGCCCCCGAGCCCGAGGAGAGCTCTTCCGCAGAGAGAGTTGAGGGTTTAGCAGGATTTTCAGGGGGAGAATTATTGTCAGACATCCCTAACATCGGCAAAACAAAAAAGGAAGGGGAAGTCAGTCTATAACTAAGAAATTACTCAGGTTCCTTCCGTCTTAGCTAAAACAGGTGGGTTCTAAAAGTGCCCTAAAGCAAAAACCAACAAAGCCTTAAGTCGTTCCCTAGCAACATTCAAAAAACAGCAAGACTCACAACACAAAAAAGGAAGAGGTCATTCAGAAGACTTACTTGTTCTTCTCAGAAAAGCAGGAGATTGTGCGGTATGGCTTGCCCGTCCCTTATGTTCGCAACGGAGAGAAAGAAAGCCCGAGGTTGAACTCCGAGAGCACTGAGTTGAGCGAGTCACGAAAATATTTTCAGGAAAGAAGGAGAAATTGCCAAAAAAAGATTGAACAATAAAAGCCTCGCCTTCTTATAGTCATGGCCAGAACGCTCGTGGCCGTTGGATCAACAGAAGGAACCCGGATGAACGCCAAGTGTCGACTGCAAAAGAGGTCTGCCAAATTTAAACAGACGGTTGAGATCAGCGAACTGTGAAGATGCCTCTAACACGGTAGATTCGTTTCCTTTTTGGCGGGAACCTGACGGATGTTCGACAAGTGTCAAAATTAGAAAAAAACCCTAAAAGATGATTTGATGGGCATTTAAAACAGACGTGACTATTGCGCGTCTCAAGAAGAGGCGCTTGAAAAGGGGCGACGGAACACTTCAGAATCGGGTCGACCTCTACTAGAATAAATCAACACACCATCTTTACATAGTTCCCGGCATCAACTTGCATACTCATTGGAACCGAGAACTAGGGGACAGATGTTGATGGTGTTTTCTAGGCACTACGTTATTCAAGCAGCACGACAGAGGTAAGAAAGATAATTCACTTCTCGGTCAATATCATTAATGACGACCCGACCACTAAGAGCCAAACAGTGAGAGACCGAGCACTTGGTGATAGGTGACCGACCACTTTTCCAGATAAACCGGGCACTATAAAGTCGGCAGAAGCATTCTCAGCATAAAAGACTATCATGACCGACCTCATGAAGACCGACCAAACGGGCGAGATATGCTCAAAATGACGACACCCTACTCTTGCAGATAAGATAAACAAATTATTCTACTCTCACAAGGAAATGAAGTCAGAATCCAAGAAAGAATAAGAAAAGTGAAAGCAACGTTGGATTAGAAATCCTTATAAGAGGAGAAGACTAAGTTCAACTAGGATTTCTTATGCAAATAGGAGTCTGATTTCTGTACTATTATAAATAGGAGGGCAGAGTATGTGTAAAGGGCATCAAAAATACGGGATCTGAATCTTCAAGCTCTGACTTGTAGAAAACAAAAAGAGACCCGAAAAGAGTGTTTAAGTAATAAAAGTACCATCTTGTTTGTGTCCGTGGACGTAGGTCGGATCCAAATCCACCGAACCACGTTAAATCTCCTTGTTGATTGGTGTGTTTATCTGTTTTTTGCTAAGTTTGCCTTTGGTCCCCCATAACCAAACAAATTCACTATTGAGGGAGGATTTCTTCGGGAGTGATATTCCAATATTACCCTGAGACCAAAATCCGCCGTCAACAAATATAATACGAGAAAATTAAATTATACTCTAACGAATTGAGCTTAATTATTTTCATCCTACATGTACCGAAATATGATTGATCAAGGGATTGAACTATCTTTTCCGAAAAACAAGTTTAGGACAGGTCAGGCCAGCCCATTACATCCAAGCACAACCAAGGACTTGGGCCTTTTGCATTTTGCTTCAATTCTTCAAGTTGCTTTTTCAAATTGCATTTTTTTTTTTAAATGTTCTCCTCATTTTAATTCCCTGAGCATAATTTAAAAACCTAAATTTTCTAATTACAGTTCATTTAATTTTTTAAACTCGTTTTTATAAAAATAATAATAGAATTGCTTGTTAGAGTTGTTCTATTTTATGTTGAAATCTTTCAAATTAGTTTCAAATTGAGATTGACAACCAAAAAATCATTTTTGTTTCAACCACATGGGATATTTGACCCATATATTGAATATGGATTGTTAAATAATTTTTTTAGAAAATTATTTGACCCATCTAATTGTAAAATTACTTCAATTTACTTTAGGAATTTGGAATTTAAAATGACATTGGAAGAACATGAATAAGAGTTAATAAAAAATAATAACTGAGGTTAATTGAAAAGTAGAGATTGATGAAAAAACTTAGTAGGGGTCAAATATCATTACTTTTGTCTTTATGTTATAATAATTGGCCTCTAGAACTCCCTCCATTGAGAGAAAATACTTCTGTGTCCACCAGGGGACTAGTGGATCCCACAATAAATTTTATTTCGAAAACTATCAAACTTCTACATTAATTTTAAAACTTAAAATATTAAATTTAGACAACCAAAAGTTTTTTTCTGGAAAATATATAAATTGATGATTTTGGATAAAAATATTATCTCATTATTTTTCAAAACTTGAGAAATTTTTCTAAAAAATAAAAATCTTTTTTTCTCTCTCTAAAATGACTACGGCAGTAACGTATGCCACAACCATGTCCATATGGCAGCAAGCTCACAGGACAGCCATAGTCATATGACAGCAAGTCACGGCCAATTTGTTTTTATTTTTTGCGATGGGTTTTTATGATACCCATTACAAGTGTCATAAAAACATGTCACAAGTATAGTAAAATATCGTAAATTTGGGATGGATTCTTATGACAAATTCTATGGGTGTAGCAAAAACCTACACAAAGACAGCTTGCAACCTCACATTAGCAATCCGTTGCCATGAATTAGGGGAAAATACATTTTCTTAGAGAACTTTTTTTCTTAAAAGTTTTGAGGTAGATGGTATTTTTGTGTAAGAATGGTGAATTTGCGCCTGAATTTTTCGTCCATGAATTATGAATATAAGGGACACAAACACAATCAGTACCTGTCTTGAATATTAATCTCCAATTAAATCTCCATGCATGCAAAATACAAGAGCCACAAATTTTATAAACAAAACTACATGAAAGATTTATGGGACCCCGACCCAATATTATTGTTTGAGGAAACAACTACCATTACCAACCCTAATACCCAATTTATTTTTTGTTGTTGTCTTTAACCCTAAAATATTCAAAAACATTTTCCCTTAGCTATCGGCCATGCTCCTGCACAGCACAGCTCATATCATATTCATACGTACCTAATGATAATTATTTACCTCAAGACCCATCTTATAGCTGTCTTCTTCTATATAAGAAAGCGACGCGACCACACTCATGAATATTTCAATCATGATTCCATTTTCTTCCTATGGCTACCGGGTTGGACCTTGCTACACTTTCTTTTTTTCTTTTTTTTTTTTTTAAATATGAAAGTCATTCATAGGTAATAATATTATAAAGATGTAATTTAGGTTCGGACGATTTGGACGCGTGTTTTCTACAACAAAATAATATTATTTTATGAGACGATGAATAAAACATTATTATTTTATTGAAGAAAATATTATCGTTCGGACCTAAATCTGATTCAACTTAGGAAAATACCTAAGATAAGTCTGACAACAAACTTTGCATGCATACTATGAAATTCCTATAACTGATCGAAACTCAGATCCACACCTAAATATATATGTGGCTTTGGAGGTATTATGGAGCCGGTCAAATTATCCAATCTCTCAATAGGAATTGGTGAATTCAAATTCATGACCAAAAAGAATAACACAATATACAAAATAAACATGAGACTATTACAACACCAAAGTAAAATCATTATAGAACACAACTAAGAAATCTAAAGCTTCTATTGTTATATCTATCAGGTGAAGTTTCATAAATCCTCTATGAACCTGCACAAAACAGGGTGAAATATATCTAGTGTTAAAGAAATTAATTGGGTTATTAGTGATATTCAAGAAATAATTGCTAATTATGATCAAATTGTGATTCAATTTAAACCAATATTTTGTAACTCAACTCCAAACAGGATAGCTAGACTTACCTTAATAGATCATAGATGTGATTTTTGGAAGAAAGTTTTTCCTTGTAATTTGTTGATGCATTTCATCCTTTAAATAAAAAAAAAAAAAAAAAAAAAAAAAATTTGAACACTTCCACAAAATGATTAGAAAGCAAATAACCAAATATAAAATACAAATTCATCAAGAAAACAACACGAATCCTTTTTTAATTATTTTCTTGTTTTTCTTTATAAATGAATTATAAAAAAAAAAAAAATTAGTTGTGGATCTAAAAAGAAGTAACCAACAAATTTAAGTAAATAATAATAAATTAAAACGGGCTGAATGAAAAAAAAAGGCGTGTAATTTTGGAGACAATACAGTATACAACTGCCCCTAAAATACGGTGAGGACTAAAACGAAACTAACCAAACTAGCGTTCATAGAAATGAACAAAATAAAAATTAATTTCGGAAGCCACTCTATCAGAGCCAGGTTTCGATCCTGGGACCTGTGGGTTATGGGCCCACCACGCTTCCGCTGCGCCACTCTGATTGTTGATAAACGTGTCCCATATTATTTACAAGTATCATTTAAACACGTAGGAATTTTATTCATATTATACATAGCATGAAAAATGAAAATTTGAACCAACAAATATAATCATTTAATGTATAATTTTGGTGACACCAAATATAATTTGGGGTGAAATCTTTAATATTAGATTTAACAATTTAATGTTCTTTCTTCAACAGCCAAATCCAAGTTGGTAAAGAATTTAAGCCTTTTGTTTTAATGGTCCCTTCTCAAGTTGTGAAGTGGGGAATCGACCCAAAAAAAAAAAAAAAAAAGGCTCTTTAAAATCGGGAAAAGCCATCAAAAAGCTTTCGTGGGTCATATCCCCAACAAGCAGGAACCCTGAAAATAACATTACAATAAGTGATTATAAACAAACATTACAAGCTTTCATTTTACTAGTTTTGTTTTTTTTTTTCTAGTCGATAATGAATGCATACGAATATTGCATGTCTCTATGTATTGATTTAGCATACTGCATGCCAAAATATCATTGATACCAAAATTCACACATACTTTATTATATTTTCATAAAAGAAAAATGTTGAGAAATCAGGACCATTGCTAATTACGAAAACAAGCTTTAATTCTTGTTTTGAACTAACAAGAAGAACAAGTAATTGTGAAAGACAAACAAAAGAGACCATTATTAGGTTATAGATAAAAATGAGATTCTGAGGCATATTAGTCGGATAATTCATTTTAACTAGTTTTGAACTCGTATGATGCACAAGTTCATTTTATTCTTAATATATGATTTGTGATTGTAATTCTTATTCATTGGCGGAGCCACAGTGTGAGGGGCAGTTGCCTCCACTAGACCCACTGTTTTAAAAAAAAAAATTATTTATATATATATATATATTAGAAAATATAAATAATTAAACAATACTCATAAATACATTAATTATTAATTTTTTGAGTTGTATTTTTTTTAATATAATATGTAGGCCCAAGCCCAAGTTAGTTAAAAAAAATTCCAATACACTTTTGCATTAATCTTATTTCTTAAACATATCTAAAATAATTATATTTAATTTATATGTGTATAGATAATTGACTATTTTTCATTTTAAATCCACTCATTTATGTGTTTTTCCATTTGCAAAAGAATTGAGATTTCATTACATTTAAATAAAAATAAAAATAATTATGTTTATACTTAGGTTTGGTTTTAGTATATAATATACTACACAAACTTAATATACATAATTTTGAAAATAAATTTTTAGGGTAAATTGATATTTTTAGAAATTATTGATAAAAATATAATTTTGAAAATTTTGAGTTAATTTATAAGTTTAGAAATTAGGGGCTATTTCATAATTTTCAAAAATATAGAGATCATCTTGTAATTTCAAAAAACATCTATGAATTCATTGTATATTATTTTAGTAAGAAAAAAATTTAGCCCCGCTGACTGAAATTTCTGGATACGCAACTGTTCTTATTCTATTAATATTACCTTATAAACTAAAAATAATATTAAAATCAATTAACGAAATTATCCAATTGTTGAAATAATATAACATGGTCAGTTTTTTTTTTTTTTTCTTTTTTTGGCCAATGTAGGAGTTTTTTCAAAAGCAACCAAATAACTAAATAACCGAGGCATAAAAGAATATTCAGGAACAAAATATTTTTTGGGCCAAAGCTGAAACCCAAGTTCCGATCTTCAAAACCATGAAGCAAAGACAATAATTGAATTATAAGAAAAAAAAAATTAAAATGAAAATATGATATTTTCTCATACTATCCATTTTTTCCCAACAAAACAATTATGTACATAAAATATAATTATATGTTATGAAGCATGCATTTCCATTGAACTTTTTTATAATCCTGCATTAATAACTATTTTTAAGTCAAACATTTGTTGCCTACAAATGTGAAAGATTGGAATGTGAAAATCTAGAGATCTTAGTTAAGAATGCAAAAATGGAGTTCAATTACATTAGTAATTGCTTGCAACTGTGAAAGAATAGGAAATAGGAACATTTTGTTGGATCATTTATAAGTTGCTCATTAATAATTAAAATGTGAAAAGTTATTCATTTTAGTCAAGACATTAATATATAAACCATATTAAACAATCAATTAATTTATCAATAGAAAAACAACTAATTCAACTAGTCCAACATTACCATGCCCATCAACTGAATCTGCTTCTTCTGTTGGAATAGTTGGCAGAAGCTCATTCACCAAGCTCTCAAATAGTGAATCAAAAGTAAAATCACCCTACTAATCATTTTTTTTTTTTTTTTTTTATCTTGAAGCTCGTTGAATCAAGCAATTGTGGAGTCCAGCTGCTATTGTAGAAGCCAGCTACTGCCAACCTCCAAGCCAACTGCATGCACCATGCAACAAGATCCAAAACCACCGAAAGTTTGATGGAGATGGTAATGTGCCTCCAGCTTGCTGCCAACAAGTGCCAAAATCGTGTGGCACTGTAGCACACGGTTTTGGCACTATAAATTAGAGCCCCCAGATCATTCATTAGCACCCCAAATGAGTGAGTAATAAGCTCCAAGTAGAGAGCTTGAGAGTGTGTGAGGTTTTGTTTAAGTTTTTGTAAAAACTTGTAAATCTATTCTTGTAGTAATAGAATTCAATTCGGTTTTTCCTCAACACACTCTAAAGTGATCGGTGAATCACAACAAGTGGTATCAGTAGCTTTGGTTCTTCTTTGGGGTCGAAAAACCGAAGAACGGAGCTCGGTTCGGAAAATTCGGGTTCCGGCAAAGTTGTCAAAAATCAACTTTGAGCATACCATCAGTTAGTTCACGTCGAGACGAGCAAGGAGTCTCTAACACGTCAACGCCACGACAGCAAGGAGTTTGCCACGCCAGCGCCACGTTTCCGCCACGTCAGCGACACGTCATCAGACACGTTAGTGCCACGTCAGCAAGGAGTCTGCCACGTCAGCACCACATGTCAGCCACGTCAGCAACCGGTCACACACTGCCATGTCAGCAGCCTGGTAAATTTTATTTAGCCCCCTGAAGTTTTGAAATTTACGATTTTACCCCAGAACTTTTAGAAATTTACAAATCAGCACATGTGTCAGATTTAGACCAACGAACTATCTATTCCACCATTTTCGACCGTTCCGGACACAATGGTGACCTCTGATTTGTGAAATTCAACCTCGATTTTGACCTATTTTCATTTTATAACTTTAAAACTTAAAATGAAAATGGAAGATTCTCATTCTGGTGCAATGATTAAACTGGCTGCAACTAATTACTCCCTCTGGAGACCTCGGATGATAGATTTCTTGCATTGCAAAGATTTATTTGATGTCATCGAGTTGAAGGGAGTGAAACCAAAGTCTGTTAAGGAGTATGACTGGAATAAACTCAACAACAGAACTTTGGGTCAGATTAGGCAATGGATCGGTCACAGTGTCTTCCACCACGTAGCACAGGATTCAGATGCTTACAGGATGTGAATAAAGCTGGAAGACATGTTCCAGGCCAAGACAGCTCGGAATAAAGCCATGTTAATGAGGCGTTTGGTGAACCTGAAGCTTCGGAGTGGAACTTCCGTTGTGGAACACACCAACGAGTTCCAGAGCCTGGTGAATTAGTTGTCTGCAGTAGATATGCAGCTGGGAGATGAAGTACAAGCCCTCTTACTACTCAGTTCCAACCTGATAGCTGGGAGACATTGGTGGTTACTCTCAGCAATTCTGCTCCAGGAGGTAAAGTTACCATGCCTATGGTAAAAGATGCCTTGTCGAATGAGGAGTCCATGAGAAAAGATGTTGGCTCAGAACAGACAGAAGTCTTCGTCACAGAGACTCGAGGAAGACATCAATGAAGAGACGGAGAGAGAGGCAGAAGCACAACCAGGGGTAGATCCTCAGATGGAAGGAAGCCTACCTATAAGTGCTACCATTGTGGCATTGTAGGCCACCTAAAGAAGAATTGCCGAAAACTGCAACGAGAGCAGATAGAAGGCAATTACCATCCAAAGAATGACGAAGGAGAGACACTGGTCGTTGTCCAAACAGATGTATCAATATGCTCCATACAGAAAGAGACATGTCTTCACAACGCAACCCAAGATGTTGAGTGGGTGGTAGATACTGCAGCATCCTACCACGTCACTCCTCACATGATTTCTTCACAACATACAAAGTAAGAGACTTTGGAGCAGTGAAGATGGGAAATATCAGTTCCTCTGGGATAGTAGGAATATGTGATATTCAGTTGTGGACAAATGTCGGGTGTACATTGACCTTGAAGGATGTCCAGCATGTTCCAGAACTTCGGCTGAATGTACTCTCGGGGATAGCTCTTGACAAGCA
This sequence comes from Zanthoxylum bungeanum, assembly GCA_019454045.1. Taxonomy (NCBI): domain Eukaryota; kingdom Viridiplantae; phylum Streptophyta; class Magnoliopsida; order Sapindales; family Rutaceae; genus Zanthoxylum; species Zanthoxylum bungeanum. The sequence goes on from SKCR01022493.1 coordinate 22,711, forward strand.
GGGTTATGACAATCACTTCAGAAATGGCACATGGAGAATGACGAAAGGTGTTATGGTTGTCGCCCGAGGACATGCTAGCGGCGCACTATACAAGACTCATGTGAAGATTTGTGCAGACAGCCTCAATGTAGCTGAAAAATAGGCTTCTCAAAATCTGTGGAACTGGAGACTCGGACACATGAGTGGGAGAGGGTTGTCTACCCTGAACAAGAAGGAGCTTACCAAGATGCTGCACGAAGTCCTTGCAACCACTACCTGATTGGTAAGCAACGCAGAGTCTCATTTGATTTCTCTTCAGAGAGAAGATCAGAGTTGCTCAGTCTGGTGCACTCTGATGTTTGTGGTCCCTTGGAGGTTGATTCATTGGGCGGTAACAAGTATTTTCTGACTTTCACTGATGATGCTTCTCGGAAAATCTGGGTGTATTTCCTCAAGACGAAGGATAAGGTCCTAGATCAGTTCAAGCTGTTCCACGCCACAGTAGAGCATGAAACAGGGAAGAAGCTGAAATGTCTTCGCACAGACGATGGAGGCGAGTACAGTTCCAGAGAGTTTGAAGCCTACTGCTGGAGACACGGGATTCGACATGAGAGAACTGTTCCATACACACCACAACATAATGGTGTCGCTGCGAGAATGAACTGCACCATTATGGAGAAAGTCAGAGGAATGATCAGTTGGCTAAGCTGCCAAAGCTATTCTGGGGATAAGCTGTTTGTGCTGCCTGTTACCTGATCAACAGATCACCATCTGAACCGTTGAACATAGATATTCCAGAGAAAGTGTGGTCTGGTAAGAATCTCTCCTACACTCACCCTAGAGTATTTGGTTGTTTAGCCGTTGTATATGTATCCAAGGAACTCGGGAAGAAGCTCGATGCAAGGACAACTCCATGTATATTCCTAGGCCATGGAGATAAAGAATTTGGATACAGACTATGAGATCCGAAAGTGAAGATGGTCATCAGAAGCCAGGAAGTAAAGTTTCTTGAAGACCGGACAATTGAGGACATTAAAATGCCCAGAATGTCTTCCAATTCTAGTGCCGACAGAAATCCAGACCCAGCACCAGCACAATTAGCCACAGATATGGTGCACAAGGAAATTCCAGAAGCAGAACCAGAGGAGGCAAATGAGGATGTTGAGCAGGGGGAGACACAGCTTGTTCCATCAGAGATTACAGAAGAGAGTGTTGAGTAGGGGGAGCCGCAACCCACTCCACTGGAAGCTACAAGATCATTCACAGAGATGGATGATGATAGACCTCCTGAAACCAGTGGACCTCAAACAAGAAGATCTGAGCGAAGCAGGATTCCATCAACCAGATATCCGGGATCCGAATATATTCTGCTTACTGATGAGGGGGAGCCAGAGAGTTTCCCACAAGGCAAGAAGACACTGAGGAATAAATGGGTGAAGGAACATGGCAGTAAAACTGTGCAGAGACACAAAAGATTATTGTGCAGAGACACAATGACTTGTACTATGCAGAGACATAACAGAAGAATACTGTACAAAGATGCAGTGAAGTGAGCTGTGCAGAGACACAGCTGACATGTCAACAAAGGAACAGTGATAAGGACAAGCTAGAATTGTGCAGAGACATAACCAGGATAGCTGTCAGATGATGATTGCTTTAGATGCAGCTGGAGGGGGAGAATTGTAGAGTCCAGCTGCTATTGTAGAAGCCAGCTACTGCCAACCTCCAAGCCAGCTGCATGCACCATGCAACAAGATCCAAAACCACTGAAAGTTTGATGGAGATGGTAATGTGTCGCCAGCTTGCTGCCAACAAGTGCCAAAATCGTGTGGCACTGTAGCACACGGTTTTGGCACTATAAATTAGAGCCCTCAGATCATTCATTAGCACCCCCAAATGAGTGAGTAATAAGCTTCAAGTAGAGAGCTTGAGAGTGTGTGATGTTTTGTTTAAGTTTTTTGTAAAAACTTATAAATCTATTCTTGTAGTAATATAAATTCAATTCGGTTTTTTCTCAAACACACTTTAGAGTGATCGGTGAATCACAACAGCAATATCATAACAAACAGTACAATTGAAAAAATTAATAGTTAATAGTGGCTGCTGAGTATTCACCTTTAAGCCATCTATGTGAAGAATGAGTGGCAGAGAGCTGACCATCGGTATTGGGTGCTGGTCGAAACCCAAAACCCTAGATGCTTTCCAACTCACAAACCCTAGAAATCACAATGGACCCCAAAAACAAAGGCAAGAAGAATGATGAGAGAGAAAGAAAAAACCAAAAGATCATCATCGCCGTTTGACAAAAGAGGCAAGTCTACGAAGAATCTTAAAACTTAGAAAAGCTGTCCGTAACATTATTATTACCGAATCAAAGAGGAAATAAAAGAAATTGAAAAGGAAGAGAAAAGGAAAAAAAATGTTATAATGTCAGTAAATAACATACGAAAATTACAATGAAAAACGTTATCTTAGAAGAAGAGTAGACGCAATGTTATTAGTAAGACATTATAACATCAGTAAATAAATAAAATAGTAAATAATTTTAAAAACTCATTATAACAGCAATAAATAATTTATCCAGCAAGCAATTGAAGATCATTTGATGTCATTAATTTCCACCTCAAATTAAGGAGATGAGTTCAAAGCTCATATGATGAATGTGGGAGCTTTAAATTCCTCAACTTTTATAAATAGTATTAGATAATTACTAATATAGAATCAGATTGGAATTTAGATTATAAGCCGAGTTGTGCTAAATTTTTCATATTTTTATGCCAGTCATATTTTAATAGCAATATATAGTTGTGATTAAGTTATATTTAAATTATTATCCAATAAATACCAGATCATAATTTATTAAAAAAAAAACCCAATTAATATTGAATCCAAGTTCATCATAATGGTTAGAAAATTTCCTAAATTATAGGGATGACATAAAATTTGGAATAATGTTTAGGATTCGAGATTACAAACCGTTCGATATGAGATTTGAGATAATTTTTCATCTTAATTAAAAATTTCGGATGTGATGCAAAATAAAAAATTATCTCAAATCCCAAACTTTTACCTAAATAACTCGAATCGAAATTCAGGATTCTGAACCATTTATCTGAAATTCAAAATGATATTTCGCCTCAATTAAAAATCAACATGAATTCCGGACAGATCCGAAAAGCCCATCACAACCTATTGTCATCCCCTACCAAATAGTAACAAAATTATAGAAACAAATTAACAAACTATAATACTTTATGATAATATCAATCGGGCTATTGACGATAGATAGCAATTATTAATATATTTTTTTAATGCACTATGACACCAGCCACTGAGGTGGCAAATCAGGCTCACCATTGGTTGGCCATGAGTTGGCAGACCCAATAAAAATGACTCAACAGTCTCAACTATTTAAAAAAAAAAACAATTTTTTTTTATAAAAATAATTGATGGCAAAATAAACACAATAATTAAATGGGTTGATTAGATTGAGAGTTAATTAGGGTTAGGATGAATACACATGCCCACCTAGGCAAGTGAGTATAGACCCGGCCAAAGTTCTGGTTCCGAACTCTAATCGAATCGGAACCGGAATCGAATTTTATCAATTTGGTTAGGGTTTTTACCACAACCGAACCAGTAAAAATCACTGGAATCGAACGGTTTCATCAGTTCCTACGGTTCCACCGGAACAGTTTGGTTCCGGTTGGAACCGGGTTGGAACCGTAGGATTCCAACCCATCCTGAACGGCTACTAGCCGTTGGGGACAGCCCAACGGCTCCCTGCCCCAACATTATTAAATAAAAAAAAATTGGGGATTTCTCAAATTACCATTAATAACATTAATAAAACGTCTAATTTTATGGGTATTTTAGGTATCAAAAAAATATTCTAAAAATATATTAATAGAGGTCATTTAATGTAAGTTTATTATATAAATTCAAATTCATAATTTTAAATTAATTTTTCAATCTAAATTTTTTATTTTAAAAAAAGGAAAAAAAAAATTGAATGGAACCGGAACCGGAATCGGAACCGAAACCGAACCAGAATTAACCAGTCCGGTTCCGGTTCCACACTCGTGGAACCGAGAACCGGCCGGTTCGGTTCTAATTCGAAATAAGTGGGTGTGAGTTTAAAATTAATGATGTAACATATATATATATATACATATATATATATATATATACATATATATATTATATATATATATATTATATATATATATATGGAAGCAAGAAAGAAATGGAAGTAACTTGAAACAAAAGTATTTTCAGTAACTTGAAACAAAAGTATTTTCTACAAGTAGTTTTGGGAATTATGTAGTTTTGGGAATTATTATGATAATTGTTTCCTGATTCTGAGCAGAATTGAAGGTGCCATTTGGTGACAATTCCTTTGTTAGAAATCAGAACCAATAAATTGAAGAAGGTTTTATTCATTATCCTTAAATGAATTATGCCTTCATTATGTTACTATTGGATCAATGACAATTCCTTCAAGATTAAACAAAAATATATAATTCAACAGTGGAAACACACACATATATATAGAACCCTAAAGTCATATTATTTGATTAAAACACAACTGCTGGCAAGGATCAATTTTAATTTAAACCAAAAACTGTCAAATATAAAATCTAAAAATAATTAAATTACCTTAAGTGCCCATATTTGACTTTAAATAATATATATCAAATATTTATGTTTCTCTCCAACAATTTTCCCTCCATATCATTTAAACACTAATTTAAACTGTTAAGTGTAAGAAGCCTTATAAACTTAATCTACTCTCAATGCTCTTCCTATATGAGATATGAAGTCTAACATTTATCACTAACTATTACCAACATCCCTACCAGAATCTCTTGTGAAGCAAATAATAGTAAACCAAATACTTATTACAAAATCGAATAATATCAAGAATTGTTTCATTATTAGACACAGAAATTTCAACTAATTAAATCATACAAGACAAGCTCTTCTGCTACATGCAAAATGCAACTATGCAAGGCCGAATATTAAGTGAATATTGATTTATCTTTAAAAGGAAAGAAAGAATTTAATAGCATTCTATACTAATAATTTCAAAAGGAATATATCTGAAAGATTAACGTTATATATAAAATATTTCTCAAGGAGAAGCTACATAATAAAACAAACCCAATGAAACAAAATTTCTCATTAAATAGGATCGTTTATATTGATTCTTTGACGTTGTTGTATCTATCGGAAATCGTTATTTTATTAACCTTAGTAAAATTTATGTCTCTCTTTTTATGATTTATATTCATGTCAACTTAAATCTTTACTTATCTCATTTAACATATGACAACATCATTTATTCATCTTATAATAAAACTTAGAGATATACGTTAGATATGTTGAATCATATATGTTGAATCATCTTAATTATTTTTCTATCATTTTTTTCTCAATCGGTGATATGCGCATTTTCTTCCTAAAGGGCAAAAAATCCTTGTTTTCATTTCTCAAAATGATTGAAATGCGGCTCGTTTGTATTATTATTGAAAGGAATCAGTCATATAGCCTTGGTCCTCCAAACTTTGTACACCGAAAATGAAGCTGTTTTGATTTGATTCACTAGTGAGGACAAAAACATATTATTATAATAATGAAACATAAATTGCTGGATTTATTTGAATCACGAAATTTATTACCAATTAGAGAAAAAAATATTTAAATATATATATATATATATAAAAGAAATAATAAAGTGTGAAGTGAACAAACAAAAAGATAGGTATTCTAGCTAGTTGAAGATGGACAGAGTGAAAGTTGGTCATCTTCCTCATTGGTGAGGAATTAAAAGAAGGGGAGTATTTATATTTTGTAATTAAAATTATTTTTAATCACAGAATATTTATATTTTAATAATTTTTGTCTTTATTTTATTTCAGTTTCGATCAATTTTCTTTTTAAAAAAAGAAGAAAAAAAAAAAGAAAAAGAAAAAAGAGTGACACCACGCAACAGAGTTAAAATCTCGTGGAGTCAATTTACAGGGCCCACGAGACAAAATGTTATGGTCCCGCATATCAATCAATATAGTAAGTTAAAAATGCCTCACCATCTCCCATTCCCAATTTAATAAAACGTCAATATGATATAAATATACCATTATTTCGATTCCATTATAAATTTAAGAGATACTAAGACTCAATTTATTTACGATTAAATTTAATAATAAAAAATTATATATCACGCATCCTTTAAATTATTCAGATTGGAAATCATATTAATTTAAATTTTTTTAAAGTACTTAAATTTTTTTTTCACCCAAAGTCTCAGTAAAATATATATCTTCTATGATTCATGTGGTGGGCGTTTCATGCAACGAGAGAAAAGGCAATAGGTGGTGGCAGGGCATCAGAAAACGACGGGAATCTCTTTAAAAATCAATACCATAATATATCAGACTCCAAAACCAACACCTAATCTTCCCAACTTCAATGAATCAACTACCATTAATAATAACTGATGACAAAAAAACCAATCAGCCCTACTGAATCTGCAATTCTTAATTCAAAATTAATAATGGAAGAAGAAACACAAATTAATTTATATTATATTATATGTGCTTCTCAGTAAGATCCACATAAGCTATATATTAATAATAATAATAATAATAACAAGTACAGCAGCACCAAAACTTCCCTTAATCTTTGCATAATATGGCTACCAAATTGATTGATCTACACAGGCACAGCTGGCACAGTTTCTCCTTTAGAGGAGACTTGGGATCCGGTACCAGCAACAGCTTGTTTCTTTGATGAAGCAAACGAACACTTGTCTTTTCTCTCATCTTGATTCATTTGTTGCTGCCTGCATTCCAGGCTACAAAATGCACTATCACCCCTTGCAATATTTCAAAAAAAAAAGAGGTGACAAATTTATTAGCACATCAATTAACAAAGCACTGATTGTGAAATTAAAAACTAAAAACGTACTTTTATGTTGGTCGAATATTAATTAATTAAATAATATATACCTATACATGTATATGTCACGGCCAGGCACGAGCCTACGTTTGCAGAGACCACATGATTTCAAGAAGTGGGGGGTCTCAAGAAAATCAGCTGAATTATGTCTCCTATGATCAAGATTGTCATTATTTTTAGGTGACAATAACCGTTGATCCATCCCGAATCCACCTGCGCCGGCGACGTAATCCGGCTGATGTGAAGGTGAAGAATCACCCAGATCAAATATGATTTCACTCAAGCTTGTTGTTCTCTTCATCGAAGGACGTGGTCTCTTGCCCAACAACATATTTTTAAAGATTTTAGAGAGAGAGAGAGAGCAAAAAAAGCTGACGATGTTGGAAGAGAGAGAGAGGCAGAGGAGAATTGAAGGGGAAGTGGAGATTAGGAATATAAAAGAAGAAGAGACAGCCAGGACCTGGAGAGCGAATATGGGCCGTTTGTTTATTTATTTTAACTTTCAAGTGAGTTCTTGCATTATTGGGAATTCTCCGTATGAGCTTTCTTTGTCTTTTTAACGATTAATTAATTACTTTATTTCCTTTTCGGTCAGTAGACTGTACTTTTTGTTTCACAGAAGCTTTGGATACTCTTTCCATATCTATTGCATAGCGCATATCATGATGAAATCAGTCAAATTTGTGAGTTAGTAAGTTACTGAAACGTTCATTTGCTAAAGTTAGCTCTAATATTTGGATTTAATCAAAAATGATAATTTTCTCTGAAATATCTTAAGTCTACATCGAATTTTTTTATTATTTAAAATTTCGGATAACTTCGGATATCCGAAATAATTTGGCTCAAAGTTATCTTCGGATATCCGAAGTCATAACTTCGAATCTCGGAAATTATTTATTTTTTAAATATTTATTATATATATATATATTAATAAAATAAATTTTATTTTTTATGGACTAATTTGTCTAAATTCTAATTTTTTTTATTTTGCGACTTATATGTAACAAAATATATATAACAGTTAAGTGTATAGCAAAATAGTTAACTGTATATCAAAATGAAAAAATTACGTATCGAAATCAATGTCAGCCAATACATCATCAGACCTAATATCTCTCTTAGCTGACATCCTTCTCAGAAAATCGAACGCCTCATGTAATGACCGTTCTATTCCTTTATGCCTATCATCCATTTCTTTATGTCGATCATTCATGCTCTTCTGTCGATCTTTCATCATTGTTTGTCCCTCATATATCTCAAATACGTGATCATGTAATAAAGTGACTAATGGATCACCTGGAGGATGAGAAGTGTAAGATGGGTTAGCGCCATCGAAGTCTTCTGGTAGATCACCAGGAACATGATAAATCTGTGGCGGCTGATTCTGCGTAGCACGTCGACCTACCAAACAGATAAATAAAAAAAATTAAATACTCGAATCACTAATAATTTTTTCATAAATTATATATATCATTTTTCGATACATGTCATGAAAACATCATCTGCTTATGTACAATATAGGCTTATCTATCGCATCCTCCGTCGCATGAATCATTGCTTAATGACAATTGGATGCTCAAAAGAGACCAGCTCGTCATCCAAATTCAGATAAAAATACTGCATGAGTCGGGGGATGACCATACCATGGGGAATGTCTGTCCTACTATGCCCGTCCTACTATAATAAGAGCTCATATGTCCACCATGTGGCCTTACAAGGGAAAATATATTTTTAAGATTTGTATATAATGTATAATATAAAAATAAATTAATATGTATAATATAAAATATGACCTATAATATGCAGTCTAGCAAAAAAATGTCTAAAATATTGACATCATCCTGGTGACCGATACTCGACACGATGATCAACTGAATGATATCATCTATAAGCCAAATGCCTAGTTTGATGTGCCTTCGCCTCAAAGCGTGCAATCTGCCATCATAAAACGAGGCATATTCACTCTTTGTAAGTCTCGGTCTCAATATCATACCCATAGTAGCTCTTTGATCAAGCCATGCTTTATACTGCTCACCATCATGGATCCCAAAGTGCATACCCTCCACAACCGGACATCCCAATACCTCACATATCAAGTCATTGGTAATATCCAACCTCATCCCGAACTACCAGTATGAAAACTGAAAAAGGTGCTTCTGAATCATTTTCGGATCGATATTATTGATGAACATCCGTCATAATCGAGCATACACTGGGCCTTTAAAATATAAATGTTGTCTCATCTCATCTCGCACAGTATATCGATCTTTTCATATCATATAATATCTTATATTTACTGTATATGCCCAACAATAGGCCGTGCAATCCATATATTCTGGTATCGATTGAAATACTCATTGTATGGGAAGTAATAAGGAACAACGTCAGCCATAACTTCAAAGACAAGTTCGGATTTCGGTCAAAGTTCAGAGAAAACTTCAGATTCTTAAGTAACTTATGAGAAAAGTTCAGATTTTCTATGTCTTGATGGATAATTCAGATATTTTTGTCGTATTATGTGAACACTGCGGAGACATCGGCCTTTAAAGTTTTAAAACTTCGGAGATCCAAAATTATTACTTCAGATCTCCAAATTACTTCGGATATTCGAAATTTTAAATAAAAAAATGAAGTTCGGTGTAGACTTCGGAGAATTTAGATTTTCCGAAGATTATTTCGGAGAAAATGACCATTTTGATAAAAGTCAAATATTTTGTTTCATTTTAGCAAATGATAAAAAAAAAAAAAAATCGCTAGTTTTGTCAATTAAAGAATGTAAGATCACTCATTTTAATAAAATAATAATTAAAATAAATAAGTTTACAATTTAAAATATTGTGTTTTGTCAAAAAAAAAAATGATATGTCTTTAAAATGTAATCAAGTTGATGTTTAAACATGTTAATAATAAAATTTGACATCCAAATCCTTAATATTAAATGTGTGTATAGGTTGGGTTGAGACTCAATTCATCCAACTTACAAACAGTGTGGTTTGAGATTTTTCTACTCTATTTCAACCAGCACAAAATAGACCATCAGATTGATTTTTATAAGTAGGGGTGACAATTTGAGTTAATATTCGTTTATTCGTTTGATTCGATTCGCTTTAAAGTGAATACAAGTTTGAAAAAATGGATTTGTTTAACAAATGAATCAATTCGATTCGATTCTTTTATTAAACGAATCGAATACGAATTTAATCCCATTGATTCGTTTATCCATTTAAGATTCATTTTATTATTTTCTTTTACTAATTATTGTTATTTTTCAATTAAAATTGAAGAAATTATAGCTAATTACCATAGAAAAAAAATAATATTATCAATATTTGATGATATATTTTTAGTAAATATATTAATTGTATATTTCATATATATATATATATATATGAAGAATTAATGTAAATAAATTATGGTAAATTATGTTATTGAATAATATCATAACTTAACGAATATCAGTATTCGATTCGTTTAATAAACGAATCGAATATGAATCATGATATTAGGATTCGTTCAATAAACAAATCAAATATGAATTCATCACATTCTGATTTGATTCGTTTAGGATTCGATACAAAATCGATTCGTTAATTCATTTTGACACCCTAATTATAATGAAATATATTTTTATTTTTTAAAAATTAATTAAATTTATAGTTTCTTTGGTCAGCAAAATGAGTATTTACCTAAATTCCAATGAAAGATGAGGTAAGCACTTCCGGTAAAGAAAAGTTGATTTGACCCAGAAGTGATATTATGGTACAGTATCAATCCTAGCAATGGTGGACATGGCATGCTATGTATCAATGAAGTCTCTGTTTACTGTCAGTTAATATTTTCTTGGATATTAGAGTGGGGGAGTGAGAGAAACAGGAATCCGTACGTTTTACCTACAATTTTTTTTTTTATTACGATATAAATCTATAGATATATAATCTGAAATCTATTGAAATATTGAATACAAACATTATAATACATCCAAAATTCTACGTCTATTAAAGACAAAATATCTACTCCCACTCAAATATGGGGAGAATTCTACTCCCATTTTGGAGAGAATTTTATACTCTCAAAATTAAGAGATTTTGACTCTCTACCATTGCAGGGAGTTGAACTGGGCCAAGAGCCTAGTGGCAGTTACACCTACAATTTAGAGAAGGGAAAATCACTTTTCGATCCTTATTTTTTTTTTTTATAATTATTTATTATAAAAATCACCCACAGGTCTTTGCTATTCTAATAAGAAAAAATCATTGTTATATTTTGTACTGTGTCTATTTAATTTTGATTTCGTCCCGATTATGATTCAGGACGAAAAAATTATCCCAAATCCCAATTATTTTTTGAATCGGAACGAAAAATCTCTTCGAATCGGGGTCGAAATTTTATTCAAGTTGATTTTCGTCCTGAATTCCAATCAAATTTTGAAATTTTCTATCAATCCTAAACAACAAAGATTTAATGGATAATTATAGAAAATTAAAGAATTAACGAATAATTATAAAAAAAAAAATTGGAGAATATTATCCTTTAAAGAAAAGAATAAATTGGAAAGGTGAGGATCTGGCTAAGCCTTCGATTATATATTAGGATTTAACAAATATCTTATATCATTTCTGATCTTAGAATTAATAATAAATTTTTAATAATGCATTAAAGGATCAATCTGATATGAAGAATATGATGTAAAAAGTAAAATAAAAATCACATTCTCATGGCATGTAACTTTTATAAGAAAGAAGAGATTATTTTGCTTTAAATACATAACTCCAAGTCTAATGGTACGTTTGATAAATAATATTGTTAGAGAATATAAATTATATTATAATTTATGGAATAAATACTAGAGTATAAGTTAACGTTAAAAAATAATTTTATTGACGTCTATTTTTTCATTCGAAGAGTAATATGAGAAATTAACCACTCGAATAAACCTCTATCAGCAGTGAATTTGTTTGATTAATAGGGAATCAAAAGCAAATTCAGTATGTAGCTAAGAAAAACACAGAGACGAGGATTTACGTGGTTCGACGTAGAGTGGCTCCAACCTAGGTCCACAAGAGAAATGTGGTGTATTTTATTTATACTCGGGGTCAAGACCGACCCGA
>SKCR01022494.1:0-34977 GCA_019454045.1 Zanthoxylum bungeanum
CGATCAATGGATTTCACATTCCAAATCACATAATCCATTGCTAATGTTTTTTAATTATTGTTGTTTTTTTTTTAAATTTTATTATGTGTTGTACTATGACATAAAGAGTACAATTCAAAATTTTAAATTGTATGGTCAAATCAAGATCTGGGGTTTGAAATTTGATACGCTTAAGGATTTGATTTACATTTATACAATGTTTGTTTGCCGAAGCAAAATTATCTGAACTTTCCGATCATGATAAAATCCAAAACGATATTGTTTAATATTTTTTTTTAGGCTGCCATGACAAAATTTGGGCATTTACATTTATATAATATTCATAAGAAAATTTTTTTCAAAAATAATTATAATTAGTAGGGAGCTCACGTGATAAGCGGATTAATTGACTACATTTATGCAGTTTTCAATTATTGACTCTCAGTATACCATGAATATCCTTCTTTATCATATACATGATACTTTATAATAATATCATCTTATATATCATATTAGTTGAGACATAAATTATAGAGCTATTGCCTCAAATTATTTGCTGCATAATTTATATAATCAAAATAAAACATCTAATTTGATTTTTCCAAAGTCCTTTAGGAAGAAAACTTATTTCTTGAAGACTTTTTTCTTTAAATGATCTCAATATCGATTAGAAAAGTATTAAAATAAAATCTTAAATTTTAACTAGATTGGTATTCAAGAAAAAATTAATTTCTGTTGCCTGAAATCGAACCCGAGTCTTTCGAGTGAGACTTATTTCTTGAAGACAAATTAATTTCAACTCACATAACCAACAAGAAATAAGAGTCATATATATACAAACTCTTTCCGTTACACTTTTATTAGAGGTCAATTAAGGAAAATTTTAACCTTTAAATTTATCATCAACAAACTTTATTCATTGATTCCCTCAAGGCATTAAACAAAATTATTAAACTATAATTAATCTAAATAAATTATTTTAAAAAACCGTTTATATTTTGCAATAATGGATATGCAAGTTTTTTTTTTTTTTTTTTTTAACTTAACAAAATGGCACCTTACCCCTTACATCTTATATCTTATGTAAGGTCCGACTAATTAGATATTATCCGCTTTGACGGTCCGGAGATTAGCCCATCATACAATCCATCCCCTTGAGGCCCAACATCACATTTCTGGATGGGATCAAATATTGTCCGCTTTGGCATCCCATGTATTGGCCCAACAATTTATCCCCTTGACTCACAGTTTTATTTTTGATATAGGCCCAAACCCATCGAAAATACCTCTTACTAATTGAGGGAACACAAATTAGGGGTGTGCATCGGTTGGTTTGGTCGGTTAATCCTTGATTTTTTAACCGTAACCGAAATTTTCGGTTAAATAAAAGTGTGACCGATTTAACCAATTTATGACACATAACCATTAACCAATTAACCATTATATTTCGGTCGGTTATGGTTAATTCGGTTATTAACCAATCCAATAAATTAAAATTTAATATTTTTATAATTTTTAATTAGTAAAATTATATATGATGTAGGTCGGTTCTACTGATTTTTTTGGAACGTTTCAACCAGTCGAACCACTGACGCATTAAATTTTTTGGATCACTAATTCGATCACATATCCGATTCTAAAAATACCGATTCTAACTAACATTTGATTAAATATATCTATATTTAATTACATGCGAGAGAAATATTTTTTAAACTCTCGATGATTGTCACGGCCTCAGAGAAATATTTGTCCACCACGATGCAAAATCTACACATTTGAAATTTTATGTATTTTTACCTTTAAATTATTGAGAGAAATTAAAAAGAGTCAAAATCAAGCTGTTAATGCAGCTTGTCATTTGAATTTTATCAATTTTATTTTCGGGTAGTATTATCAAATCAATATAACTACAACCAATTGAGAGTTTACATGCAGACTATCTTAACTCTAAAAATTAAAGGATTCGCACGCGCTAATATATATATATATATATATATATAATATATATATATATATATATATATATATATATATGGTTTAATTTCGGTTAATCGATCGGTTCGGTTATACGAATCTCATAACCGTAACCGAACCGAATAACCGAAAAAGTTAAAAATTTTAACCGCGATAACCGATTTAACCGAATTAACCGAACCGTAATAAAAAAAATGGGTCGGAACGGTTCGGTTAATCGGTTAAAACCGATTAATGCACACCCCTATCCATAATATCCCTCACAAACAACGCGGGATACTACACCTTAACAGTCTCTATGTTTTAGGTGATATCAGAAACATCAATATTTTGATGAAACTAAAATGATTCATGCAATTTGCTGAAATAACCTACATATTTCTCCGTCGTTTCAATACAGCTATACTTATATTTGTAATCTTCTCATCTTCGGTTTATAGTTAAAAATGGTCAACACTAAATAATGTGTAAAAGAGTAGATGGAATTCTAATTTTTACGAGGTTCGACAAATCAAAATCCTACCTTCTCGAGTCAATCTTATTGATCAATTTGGAATTACACTCTTTGGTTGAAAATAGGTATAGTTTCAGTCTCTTTCCCTTTTACAGTGAGAATCTTCTCTTATTTATATTGTTTTCTCGATGGAGGGGGACATCACCCCAGATTTGAATGTTGTGTCCGTTACTAAATTTATGGGTAATAATTGCCTACCATTTAATGGGATTTTATTGACGGTGGTTTTCAGCTCCAATAAACTCTGAAACTTGCGGAGAGGTAGAATGAGGTTTCCACTAAACAGATGGTAAGTCCAAGACCTTTATGGGAATGAGAGCAGACAGAGTGACTCGGGCTCGAGGTACAAAAAGGCACCAGAGGGCGGTATGGCCTAACAAGGTACAGACGAAGACCGACCCGATGTTAGGGATCAGATTCAGTAACATTTGTGCAGATAAAGACGGACCCGACCTGATAATGAGTCATCGAACACTTGACAAAAATGTTCAGGGATTGTAAATGTGAAGACCGACTTGATGAAATTATATGACCCTCTCGACCAGACCTAGTTAAAAAGAGAGGAATATGATCCAGCACTAATCATTTCTGTATACCGACCGGGTTACCTAGGTCGGGGCTGCTGAATCTTATGCATATGTATGAATGACGTAATCCCTACATGAAACCTAGAGCTGCCATAAAGTTGATGGGTGTAACGTTCGAGTAATGGGCAATAATGACAAAGAAACGCGGCCGACGTCACAGGTTGGAGTTACAGTAAATCCAGTGGCACTATTTAAAGAGAAAAAAGACTCAATTTTATTGGGGATCCTCAGATGAGTATTTCTTATTTCCATAACTTATAAAAAGCTCTAAAAATCTGAGGGTAAGACAAGGATAAGGCAGGTCGATCCGACCCGCAGTAAATAAAAGTTTCCTTTCTCCCTGGACGTAGGTTGGATCCATTCAGCCAAACCACGTTAAATCTTCTGTGTTTTGTGATTTTTCATTGGCTTGCCAAGTTTGCTTTTGGGTTTCCAACAAACCAAATAAATTCACAGTTAATGGAGGTTTGTTCGAGGAGTGATTTTCCCGAATTGCCCCTGGAATAAAAAATTGTCGTCAATAGTTGGCGCCGTCTGTGGGGAAAGTATAAAAAAAACAAGCGCGTTAAGACGATGGAAAGAGAAGGAAACAATAGAACTACAGAGGCTCCAACGACGGAATGAATGGAGAGGATGGAAGAAACCATACAAGATGGGGAAATGGAAGGATAGAACGAAGGGAAGAACTATGGTTGTATAAGGACATGGGGACAGCGTCCCCGTTCTCGAAGGAAATATTGGTGATGGAGTTTCTAAGGAAATTCACCATGCCCACGATAGATGTCTACAAGGGCAATACGGACCCCAAGCCCCACGTTGATAAGTTCGTCTTATTGATGAAGATCCAAGGTTGGTATGAGAGGTGATATGAAAAGTGTTTCCTTTAACTTTGGGAGGACCGACCAGTCTGTGGTTCAAAAATTTGACCTCGGGAAGTATCAGCAATTTCTCGTAACTAAGGAAATCATTTGTGCGTCATTTCAAATGAGCTTGCGTACCAAGGAAGACAATGGGGTCTTTAAGTATGATGAAGCAAGGAGATAACGAGCTATTAAAATAGCTTTGTAGATAGGTACCATAATTTAGTACTTGAGGTCGAGGCGTATAAGTCCCTGAAAGCATTGGAGAGTTTTAAAGGAGTCATAAGGGTTGGGAAGTTATGGTCTCACCTAAGAATCCAGGAGATACCGGATTATGCTATCGCTTTGGAACAAGTAAGGATGGACCTGTCAGGCGGTTCGGTTCCGGTTCGAAACCGAACCGAACCGGCCGGTTCCCGGTTCCACAAGTGTGGAACCGGAACCGTAAACCGAACCGGTCGGTTCCGGTTCGAATTTTTTTTTTAATTATATAAAAAATCGAAAATAATTTAGAAAATAATTTTTTTTTAATAACGGTTCCAGTTGGAACCGTTTAAACCGTTCGGTTGGGGGTCGAACCCTAACCGAACCGGTCCTTTACAATTCCGGTTTCGGAACTGGAACCGGAACCGGTTGGAATCAGAACCGTCCAGTTCCAACCGGTTCAGTTCCATTTTGGTTCCGATTCCGAACCGGAACCAGTGGTCTAGGTAAGTATTATGGGAAGAAGAGATTAAGATAGCCCGAGGAAGATTCCCCCGGGCATCGAAAGTGCTAATCATCAGAATTATAATAGCATCATTTGACTTCTTAAATTTTGCGACATGACTTGGATGAATTTAAATATATATTTACTCCCTACGTGTTTCTTGCTTTTTCTTAAATGGATGAATTCAACCATGAACGAAACATCAAAACAAAATTAAAAATTTCAACTAAAAAGTGACATCTTTGGATTTACCTAATCCTGTGCTGAACATAGAGCGATTACAGTTATAATAAAATTGTCAAATACATATAAAAAAAAAAAAAAAAAAAAAAAAAAAAAAAACTACGGTGGAGATATATTATCTACTCCTTGCATGATTTTTTAAGTTGTTTGACATGATGTAAATGAATTTAAATATATATTATCTACTCCTTACGTGTTGCTTGCTTGAATATATATGGAAGGGCAACAAAATTATTCATTTTTCTTAAGAAAGCAACTTGTTTCTACTTTTGTATTAAGAACTTCTTATAATAAATAGGGACACGGATATGGTATGGGGAAATCAATATCGGTATTAAGTTTGTTCAATTAATGGGTATAAATTTTTTATCCATATCCAAGTCTAGCCTATCGGACCCCTACGGACTCATGTATGGATCCTTGTTCATACGTGGATTTTACCTATATATAAACGGGAGTGCGGATACGCGTATCATCACTGTCCAACTAACGGATATAAAAATATATATATATCTTCTTGTCCCATCATAATATACCGGACCCCACATGGATTTTTGCCATCCCTAATAATAATATATGCTGAAGAAAAAGTACTTATTTGGATACAACGATCCTTTGGAAGATCTACAGAGCTAATGCAAATTTGCCTTCTAAAATTATTTCAACACACCATGAGCTTCTATCTCTGTCTGTCATTCTTCTTGTGCTCACTTTGATACAACTAACTCGTTCTATCGTCGCATTGTAGGCTAATTCCTCTATAAAAAGGAGGCTTTTGAATTGTGTCATATGATCATTTTTAATATAAAAAATTAATCTTAAGTTTCATCGATAAGGGTAAAATTTATATGGTTGAGAATAAAAAAAAATCAAACTATCTCTTAAATCCTAAAAAAATCACTAAAAAAACATTCATGAATGAATAAAAAAATGCTAAATAATCAAAAAAAATTATTATCCCGAAAATAATTAGTTTAAATTAAAACATATTTTCATTATTTCTAACGAAATCCTTCTTTTTCGCATAAAATAATCAATTAAAACCCAAAAAAGATATTGAAAATTTGAAAAATAGATTAAAAATTGAAATCAAACGATTTTTGGGAAAATATAAATAAAAAATCAACCAAATAATTGGTCAAAAGCTTCCATATATCAGTGACAATTTAGAAATAATCACAATGTATGCAGACTGTTGGCACATGCTTTGCCACTTTGGAATATCCTCTAAAAATTACCATAGCCATTTAGCCTCTTCACCACATTTATCCAAAGCAATAAACTCAGATTTCATAATAGATCTGGCTATAACAGTGTACTTGGAGGATTTCCATGATACAGTTGTATCTCCAAGGGTGAACACATATCCACTCGTAAACTTTGAGTCTTTTATATCAGATATATAGTTTGCATCATAATATCCTTCTAACACAGCTAAATATCTAGTATGCCATAAATATCAAAGTATTTTTGTTATTACTTTCCAATAGTCAACTCTAGAATTACTCATGTATCTATTCAGTTTACTAACTGTGTAAGTTATGTTAGCTATCTATCGATATTCTAACCACACTAGATTTATCTTTATTGAATTTCTCAAGAATATTGTCTACATAGTGTGATTGACTTATAACGATCTCATCTGATGTTCTTGAGATCTTTTTTCCTAATATCACATTTGTTGTACCTATGTCTTTCAAATCAAATCATATATTCAATATATCACTGGTATATTTGATCATTTTATTGTCATTCAAGCTCAAAAAGTGATTCTTTACTCCCAAGTATAAGAGCGTCAAAGTTATGAAATAACCCGGTAAGGCCGAAATCGATCTATAGGGAATAAATTTTTAGTATGATAAAATAATAATCAAAGCGAAAGGAAAAAGATTGATTTGTTTAGAGAATTTGAATTAAATGACAATAATAAAATAAATGTTGGGGGTTATGGGATCCACTTTTAATATTTTATAATTAGAAATCTCACTTTTAATAATATATAAGTGATCATTATTGTAATATCACATTCATTTGTTATCTTTCACTAATGCAAAACATTATCCTAACCATCATTGTATTTTTGTTTTTAACCTCCAACACAATCACATTATCATCACCTGTCATGTCTTCTAATAATAAAAAACAAACAAACACAAACACACCCCTAACCCTAGTAACAACTAATATCATTCATCAAACCTTTATTTTTGTTTTAAATTCCATTTAAGTTGAGAGAATTAGGTTGTCTTGAAGAATTTCCAGAGAACATTGTGAGCAATGTTAGAGAGTTTTAGAGAGAGAAATCGAGAGCAATTTAGGGAGTATTCCTAGAGAGAAAATTTATGGACAAAGAGAGAAAGAGACTTTTCGACGTTGTCCGATCTCCATTTCCGGCAAGTGACCACATTTGAAGAATCTCCTCAGCGAGACGAATCCAATGCCGTCGGACCGCCGCCGTGATTCCCAGCCATACGTCCTCACACGCCGTCTGCTACTGTCGCCACACGCTCCACGTGCCGTCATGCGTGTTCGATACCTCTCGGACCAGAATATTCCCATCATCGAGATACGTAATTTGGACACTTCATTTGCCTAAATCGGACCTTCGGTTGTTGAGAAACGAGCAAAATACGGCAGTTATCGATGTTTAACTGATCGTCAATAATCGCCGTATTTCAGACCCTACCACCACCATCGACGTGATCCTTGAGACGTTTTCTGACCAGCGGTTCCTTCGTTGTGAGATTTTGAGGTTGGAGCTCGGTACGTGATTACTGCCGTTTTGAGGTGTAAATGATTTGAAAGTTTTAGACTTAATTGTATATTGCATGATTAGGAGGGTAATTCTGTAAATTCTGATTTTCAATGGTTAAATAATAATATTTATGAGTTTTAGGACTATATTGACATATTAGAAAAGTTTAGGGGCTAAAATTAAAATTTAGAAAATTTATGGGTAAAATCATAATTTTGGAAAATTGAGCGACCTGATCATAATTTTACATTTTCAGATTCTTAGCATGGATATAGACATATTAAGGACTTTTACGTGGATAGAGGTAAGTATAATGCACGATGATTCACTTAACATAATTGTTTGTTGATTGATAGTTGTTGTGAAAGTCCATATATATATTGGTATAATTATAATTATAATTATATATATATATATATATATATATATATATATATATAATATAAAATTTATGGAGATATTATATTGAGTTATTGAAAGCATGAGAAATATGAATTCATGATTGTTGAGATGAGATTGATGGATTGAATATGAGATGTGATTGTATTGGATGATGTGTGTTGTTATGTTATATTGCCGGATTTTGTATAATAGTGGTCGGAGATGAGATGAGATATTTTACGAGATAATATGGTGAAAAACCTTAGGAGTAAGAGAGATACTCTCCCACTGATTTTAACCCACTCACACATATTTTACAAGATGATATGGTAGGAAACCTTGGGAGTATGAGAGAGACTCTCCTATTGGTTTCAATACACTATTATACTGGACCCAGATTAGCAACCATGTTTGATGGATGTTTGTATTGTTGTGGGATGATTGCTTGAGATGATATTATAGTGTGTGTGTATATATATATATATATCCATATTTTGTTGGTAAGGTCATGTTGAGAGTATGAGTGTTTTACTTACTGAGCTCTTTAAGTTCACTCCCATTTTCCCAAACATTCCAGGTAGTTCGCCAGTACAACGGTAGTAGTACCTCCAAAATCCAAATATCAAGTCCATTTTTTAGATATGCATCCGAAGTATTATTTCACCTACATAAAAGATAAAAATCATAATATAAAAATATAAAACATAAATTTAAATATTATTACATAAACGTGCTAAATTAAGGGGATTAGTGAAATCATATGTGTAAAATGAAATTTTATTCTCTCAATAAATATGTACTTTTTAGTCCCAATCACCAACAATGAACATGTCATCAACATAAATACACAAGATGATATAGTCGTTATTAGTCTCTTTGACATAAATATGTTTATCAAACTTGTTCATTTTAAAACCATTAGCTATCATAGTATTATCAAATTTTGAATGTCATTGTTTCGGCGTTTTCTTTAATCTATTAAAGACATGACCAACTTACAAACTTTCATTTCTTGCCTTGGGTGGAAAACCTCTCAAGTTGTTCCATATAAATTTATTCATCCAAATCTCTATTAAGAAATGTTATTTTTCATATTCATTTGATGTACTTCAAGATTTCACATAGGTGCAATCACGAGTACCATCATAATAGAATTTATTCTCGTCACATAAGAATGCATATCAATGCAATCTACGCTTTTATTTTGCTTGTATCCTCTAATTACAAGTCTAGCGTTATACTTTTCAATTGATCCATTTGCTTTCATTTTTGTGTTATACTTTTCAATTGATCCATTTGCTTTCGTTTTTGTATTGAATATCCTTTTGGGCCCTAGAGGTTTACATTCCAGAGGAAGTTCCATTAATTCTCATGTGTGATTACATAAGATATAGTCAATTTCACTCTTAATTGTCTCCTTCTATAAAGGTCATCATGTAGAGCTCACAACTTATTTAAAGGTACGAGGTTCAACTTCAGCAAATAATTCAGAAAATCTAAATCAGATGAATTTTCTATCTTTACTCTTTTGCAATGTCTAGGTTCATCCTCAATCTTTTGTTCTTGTTCTTGAGCCTGACTATTTCCAAATATAGTCTCATGTATTCCTTTAAACAAATTTGACTATTCTATTAATCTACATGGAAATACATATTCAAAGAACTATGCATTTCTTAATTTCATTATAGTGTTTTTGTGTATGTTTGGGTTTTAGATTCATGCACAAAGTACCAATATGCACTGATATTATGTACATAGCCAATGAAGATGCAATCAATTTTTTCAGTCCTATTTTCACATTCTTTGATTTTGATATCATTACTTTAGCAAGACACATCTACAGTCACAAGTATTTATAGGAATGTTTCATTTCTTTCCATAATTCATAAAGGCCTTTGTCTATTTTCTCTGAGGTTACCTTATTAAAAAGGCAATTATCTGAAAAAACAACACTTTCTACATCTTCTGAGACAACCCATAACTTATTAATATTGCATTAACCATTTATTTCAATGTACGATTCTTACACTCAATAAAAAGAGTACCACATTTTCTGAGACAACCTATAACTTATTAATATTACTTTCATCATTTCTTTCAAGATATGATTCTTACGCTCAGTAACTCTATTAGACTGAGGAGAATAAGGAGTAAAGGTTTCGTGTATATTTTCATTTTATGCACAGAAAATCACAAAATAGTGATTTATAGTTACCATATGGTCACTTCGTAATATTTTAATACTCTATTATTAACTTCATTCTCAACTTCATTCTTATAGAGAATAAATTTCTGTATAACTTCCTTCTTACTAAATGAGATTTAAAAGATAAAAAATATATCTATAAATATATTTTCGTTCTACTTTTAGGTCGAAACAGTTTTGATCTGAGTGTGGATCTAAATATATGGGGTGAATTGTTATGCTAGATGTTATATGTGAGCATGTTTCATATGGATGTGTATGTTGAAATGAGGCATGAGCCCACTTTGTATGTATTGGATGACTGAGATGTCATCAGCTCATGGTCGACTATGGTTGATTGTGTTAATTTGAATATGGATGGTGACATGGCATTGTATTGCATTGAATCACATGACATACATATTTACATGGTTGTTGTGATGATGCATACGCATTTTGCATACCCAGAGATAGACTTTGTGCACATAGGGAGACACATATTTGGGGTAAGGACGGCGATATGTAACGCCCCTTGACTCCATTTCAGATCTAGATTAGGGATTAAGGTATTGCGACATAACGTTCCTTGATCTCAACTTCAATGTCATAGGGGATGACGAATACATAACGCCCCATGACACTATTTAGGTATTTAGGGAGATGACGATACATAATGCCTCTAAACATCATTTTTTTACTTAAGTTTTTCAAATGGGTGTTTCGGGGGATGACGATACGTAATATCCTTAAACACTAAGTTTTTACAGAGAGTTTTCCAAAATTTTCAGATAAAATGATTCTCAAGGGTTAATTAATAACTGATTTCACATATAGAAAAACAGTTTCCAAAGAATCTCTGTAGAGAGCTTCACAGTTTTCCAAAGTATGGGGATTTATGATTTTATAGTGACGGTGGTTTTAGATTTGATTTCAGTAGTTTTATAGAGTTTTCACAAATATATCTTCATTGTGATGAGATAATTTTATGTAAAGTTATTTCCAACAACTGATGAATTTAGCTTATTGATAACTTATTTAATTTTACCTGATTTCATCTAATACAACATGTTTCGACATTTTTTTGATAAATGAGTTTTCTTGACTTGCAAAACTTATCAAGTTTCAAAGATTACTTTTAAGTTTTATAGATTGTCATATAGAAAAATACCAAGTTTTATATATATATCATGCCTCACGGGATAGGTACAATTGTCTCTCTATCATGATACTGCCCCAGAAAATGGATCATGTGCAGTTAATCTTCCTATCCGGTACGGAGATATCTTCTTATATATGGATTTTTTTGGATGCAATGTATGTATGTTGTGGATGTGGATGATGCATGAATATTGTTGGCACCAATATGAAATATTGGATCTAAATAAGTTGGCACCAAAGACATCAAACAATCATATGTTAAGTTAGCCCCCAATTAAGGAATATTATAAAAAAAAATTGAAAGTTCAGTATAAGAGCATGAGAATAAAAGGAAAAGCACAAGCCTAACCAAAGCCGATTTCAAAAGATATTAGCCTCGTTAAAATCTTATTAAAAAAATCCTATGGGAAAATTTGAGTAAGGAAAGAGTGCCAACCTCCAATTGAAACAAAGCTATATAGAGAAAAAAAAAAAAAAAAAAAAATATCAAAATTAACTAAAACATTAATGAGGAAATCCATGAGCGAAAGAGAGCCACATCTCATAAGGAATTTCCCATCAATGAGAGAAAAAGAAGTAAAACCTATGTTTGCAACAAATTTTATTACAAATAACATGCGAGTACATAATAACTCACGAGCATGTATACCTTCTTATTGAAGCCAAAATATTTCTCTAATTACACCTCTATTATGTTATAACCTCCACATGACACTATATAGGTGAGTAGAAAGGATTTGACCTAACCATGATCCTGGACTCGATAAGAAAACATAAATATCGGAAGGAATGAGATGCCATGCTCGAAGTGTATTCTAACAGGTTCATATATTTTTCCACTTCATTCATCGACTAGGGGCCATGGCTTACTGCTAGGCGATTACCCATGGTCTGTGGAATATCATGGAGATGAAATATTAAATAGTTAATAATATTTCACTGCTACTCGATAATAAA
Organism: Zanthoxylum bungeanum; assembly: GCA_019454045.1. Classification (NCBI taxonomy): domain Eukaryota; kingdom Viridiplantae; phylum Streptophyta; class Magnoliopsida; order Sapindales; family Rutaceae; genus Zanthoxylum; species Zanthoxylum bungeanum. The sequence goes on from SKCR01022494.1 coordinate 12,303, forward strand.
CCTAGGACGGTCGCACAATATAGTTCTCGTCTATGTTACAAATTCGATATTTCGGAAATATTAATTTAATTAATAAATTCGAAATATAAAATTTAATTTAATTGTTTAAATAAATATTTGATATTTATATTAAATAAATTTTATTTTATTTTATTTTATTTTATTTTATTATTATTTAAAATTAAGTAAGATAAATTAATTAATTAATAGTTAATTAATTATTGGGCCAAAATAATATTTAATCTATTGGGTTTAATTTAGTGGGCTAGCACACAAATTAATTAGAGTCATATTTAAGATTAAATAAAAAAGTCTTTATTTAATTAGGATTTCCAATTTAATTAAGTATCCTAATTTATTTTGGAAAGAATCTTTAAGAGACCAAATTTGATTTGAAGAAACCATGGATTGTCCTTGTTGTATTGAAATACAATTAAAACAAATCCAAAAACATATCAAGAGTTGCACGTTGCATATAAAAAAGTCTTTATATGCAAATTTGATGTTCAAGTTGATGCATTATAAATATGCAATTGAATGTTGCATGGGTTGGTAGTAATATATATACACACACTAATTATATATATATATATAATATATATATATATATATATATATATATATTAAAATTTATCGCAAACTGTGTGCGCGCTTAATTTACGATTTGATCTCTCTTTTTTGGAATAGTTCTGATTTTATTCCTAGAAAAGAAAAATGAATTTTCTTTTGTTTTCAAAAGTGGGAGCAATTTGTTCGTAGATGAGTGCTAGTGTGCCAACTAGAGGTGTAACACTTAGTGCAATGCTGCAATGGAAAAATCAAGGAGGATATTCAAAAGTCTCAAGAAAAATAATAAACACATTAAAGTATGTTTTACTATTAGTAAATATTATTTATGTTGATAAATAAAATTTATTGCATGCATGTTAAAATTAATAGAGATTAATTTAGTAGTATATTTGTTACATCAACAATGACATAACCACGATCCTTAAAGTGGTTTTGGAAGAAAATTTTAAATTCTAGTCACTTGTATGCTTCCGCGCTAACCTAAAAACCTTACACTAATTGTATAGATTTGAAGTGAAGATAGAAGTTTTTCGAAGCTTATCGAGATCTATTAGTTATTCTGTATTAGATTGGTTGTATGTTGTTGTAAAAGTTATTGTTACAATGTATGTAGTATGTTGTTTCACTTCTAATTAGGAATATATGGTCACCGAAATTGCACTGGGACCGAGCTAGGGAGACCAAGCTGAATCCATAAAATCCTTTATACTCCTAAGTAGTTTTAGGTGTGAATATGTATTTCTGTTAGTAATGGAAAATACATAATACATATATTATGTTAGACCTGACCGACGGTTCGGTTCCGGTTCGAACCTTTTTTTAATTATATAAAAAAATCGAAAATAATTTAAAATAAATTAGATTAATTTAATAAATAAATAAAATTATTAAATTAAAGAGCTTGAACTTAAATTTTAAAAAATTTAAGTTGCATACGTATCTCCAAGGGTGAAAGGAATCAAAGCTCACGTAGTTCCATTATAATTTTAAAATATTTCCCCTTTGGAAATTTATAATTTTGTAATTATCAATCATCATTATCAGTTGATCTTTCAGCTCCGGTTCCGCTTGCACTTGTTGTTGCAGATGCATTATCGAACAAGTCTTCAAAATCATCCGGGGCATCTTCTTGTTGTCTCATATCAGTTCGAGTCCAATCATCCACACAAATTGTTGCTTCTAGAGTGCTTGGATGTAATGAAGATCGTCTAGCTTCCAATATATTGTCTCCCAAGCTGAAGGCTTGCTCAACCGCAACGGTGGAAATAGGTGCTGCCAATATCTCTTTAGCAATAATTGATAAAACATGATATTTCGATGTCGGTTCCACCATTCAAGGATTTTAAAATTTTTACTAACTAAACTTTCAGTAGGAAACTCGAAATTTGTAGATAAATAATTATCTAATTTGGGGTTATTAGTTGTCGTATCCCTAGCTTTTTTATTTTTGTTGCAGTAACCAACGATCATCTGCGCTAAGTCTTGTTTGAATTACCGGTTGGCTAATTAATGGTTTCGTGTATAATTTCATGTTATGCACAGAAAATCACAAAACGGTGATTTATAATTACCATATTGATCACTTCGTAATATCTTAATACTCTTATTAACTTCATTCTCAACTTCATTCTTATAGAGAATAAATTTATGTATAACTTCCTCCGTACTAAATGAGATTTAAGAAGATACAAAAATATCTCTAAATATATTTTCGTATTACTTTTGGACCGAAACAGTTTTGATCTGAGTGTGGATCCAAATGTATGGGATGACTTGTTATGCTAGATGTTATATGTGAGCATGTTGCATATGGATGTGTTTGTTGAAATGATGCACGAGCCCATTTTATATGTATTGGATGACTGAGATGTCATCAATTCGTGGTCGATTATGGTTGATTGTGTTAATTTGAATATAGATGGTGACATTACATTACATTGCATTGCATCACATGACATACATATTTACATGGTTGTTGTGATGATGCATACTCATTTTCAGACCCAGAGATAGACCTTGTGCACATGGGCAAATACAAATTTGGGGCTAGGGGCGGTGATATGTAACGCTCCTAGGCTCCAGTTCGGATCCAGATTCAGTAAAGTCCCTGGATCCCAACTACAGTGTCATAGGGGATGGCGATACGTAACGCCCCATGACACTATATAGGTGTTTAGGGAGATGACGATACGTAACGCCTCTAAACATCATTTTTTACATAGATTTTTCAAATGGATGTTGAGAAGGATAACGATACATAATACCCTTAAATACCAAGTTTTTACATAGAATTTTCCAAAGTTTTCAGATAAAATATTTCTCAAGGGTTTATCAATAACTGATTTCACAAATAAAAAAACAGTTTCCAAAGAATCTCTGTAGAGAACTTCACAATTTTCCAAAACATGAGGATTTATGATTTTACAGTGACGGTGGTTTTAGATTTGATTTCAGTAGTTTACAGAGTTGTCACAAATACATCTTCGTTGTGATGAGATAATTTTATGTAAACTTATTTCCAACAGTTGACAAATTTAGCTTATCGATAACAAATTTGATTTTACCTGATGTCATCTAATACAACATGTTTCGACATTTCCTGATAATTGAGTTTTCTTGACTTGCAAAACTTATCAAGTTTCAAAGAATACTTTTAAGTTTTATAGATTGTCATATACAAAAATACCAAGTTTTATATATACAACATGCCCCTACCTGGTGGAGCTATCTTCTAGGATATGGACTTTTCTAAATGCAGTGTATGTATGTTATGGATGTGGATGATGTACATGGATGTGGATGATGCATGAATATTGTTGGTACCAATATGAAATCTTGGATCTAAATAAGTTGGCACCAAAGACATCAAACAATCATATGTTAAGTTAGCCCCCAATTAAGGGAATATTATAAAAAAAAAATTTGAAAGTTTAGTATAAGAGCATGAGAATAAAAGGAAAAGGACAAGCCTAACCAAAGCCAATTCCAAAAGATATTAACCTCGTTAAAACCTTATTAAAAAAAATCTTATGGCAAAATTTGAGTAAGGAAAGAGTGCCAACCTCCAATTGAAACAAAGCTATATAGAGAAAAAAGAAAAATATCAAAATTAACTAAAACATTAATGAGGAAATCCATGCGCGAAAGAGAGCCACAAATAATTTTAGGAGGAATTTCCCATCAAATGAGAGAAAAAAGAAATAAGATTACAAATAACATGCGAGTACATAATAACTCACGAGCATGTATACCTTCTTATTGAAGCCAAAATATTTTTCTAATTACACCTCTATTATGTTATAACCACCACATCATAATAAAATTTATTTGATCCCAACATTTTAACGAACCTGCTTTAAGTTCTACATACTTAAGACGAGGTTTAAGAATATTAGAAATGCTTTATTCTTAAAAATCTTCGCCCGGAATCTACCAAGAAGCTTAAAGCATTTCATCAATTGATCAACTAAAGCAGCCACTTGGTTGTATCCGTAGAGATTCAATTAAACGAGGAAACTTATATCTCGAAGCAATGAATTAATATTATTCTAACAATTCCGGATGTCTATATAAAAACGAGATCATCTCTGTATGCATGCAGAAGCATAATTTCCGAGGTTGCAGGCTTTTTATCTTACGGTATTTATGCAAATTTCCTCTTTCATCTTCATTTCACTTCAAATTAATTACTATTCTATGAGTGTATTGGGAAATTTGTGGGTACTGGTAAGATAGCAGCTTAACTTGTAAAATTTATTGGAGTGTGTTGAAATTAGAAGGTTTAAATCAATCCAAAAATTAATTTTCGAGTTAGAGGGATATTTTTCGTTTATATTCCTATGCTAAAATCACATCTTAATTAGTTAATGTAAGTTATTTTTCTCAACACTCCCCCAAGGTATACACACTCGTCTTTTTTTGGTCTGGGTTGCGAGAGTAAGTAGTGTGTGTCAACTTGTACATGAATTTGGCTATGTTATCATATTAAAATTCATGTGTCTAACTCAACAAAAAAATATGAGATATTTTTTCTCTACGGATTTTGCTTTCTATAGCTGCGTATCATGACTACGAGATTTGGCAAATGGATGTCAAAACGGCTTTTCTAAATGGGTTTCTTGATGAAGAAATCTATATGGAACAGCCGGAAGGTTTCACATCCAGCCAAACCTCGGGTATGGTTTGTAAGCTTAAGAAGTCCATTTATGGACTTAAACAAGCTCACGATCACGAAGTTGGAATCTTCGATTTGACGAGATTATCAGATCGTCTGGTTTTCTTAGAATTCGGAAGAATCCTGTGTGTATCAGAAGGCCAGTGGGAGCATGGTCGTATTTTTAGTCCTGTATGTTGATGACATCCTAATCATTGGGAATGATTTAGGTATGTTACAAAGCGTTAAAGCGTATCTCTGTAAGAATTTCTCCATGAAGGACCTGGGAGAAGCTTCCTATGTTTTAGGGATAAAAACTCTATCGAGATAGACAAAGGAGGCTGATTGGGTTATCCCAATCAACGTACATAGATAAGATCTTGGAACGGTATAGTTTTGGTAACTGTAAGACAGCAAACATACCGTTCAGACATGTGGATTCATCTTTCTAAGAAGATGTGTCCACAAACAGAAGATGAGAAGGTTAGAATGTCTAACCAACCTTATGCTTCGTGTTTGGGTAGCATAATGTATGCCATGTTATGTACGAGGCCTGATATTAGTTTCGCTGTTAGCGTAACTAGCAGATATCAGTCCAATCCAGGTAATGACCATTGGATGGCCATTAAACATATCCTAAAGTATCTTAAAGGTACTAAGGATAAGTTGATTATTTATGGAGGAAACGAACTGCAGGTTAACGGGTATACAGACTCCGATTTTCAATCGGATCCCGATGATAGAAAGTCTACATCTGGATTTGTCTTTACCCTTAACGGAGGTGCAGTATGTTGGAAGAGTTCCAAACAGGGATCTACAGCTGATTCCACCACTGAGGCGGAATATATTGCAGCTTCTGAAGCCGCAAAAGAGGCTGTGTGGATAAAGAACTTTATCACAGAATTGGGAGTTGTCCCAAGTATCGAGAATGCGATTCCGTTATACTGTGATAATACTGGAGCCATTTCGCAAGCAAAGGAACCGACGGCGCATCAGAAGTCGAAGCATGTGGAACGCAAGTACCACATCATTCGAGAGATCGTGTCGCGAGGGGATATTGTCGTGTGCAAGGTACCGAGTGAAGACAACGTAGCAGACCCGCTGACGAAGGCCATACCTCCGAAGTTGTTTGATAAACACGTGGAGTCGATGGGTATTAGATACAATCGATATTGGCACTAGAGCAAGTGGGAGATTTTGTAGGGGTTGGTGCTCAGAGCGCCAATTCCCGGTTGTATTTTGTTAAATACTTCTGTAAAACATTATTATTAGTAATAATATATGCAGTTTCTATAATATAATCTATTCTTTTGTATGGTAAAGACGTAATGACCCTAGAATGATTAGTCATGATACAGTTGCAAAAGCGTCGCAACGGACATTGAGATGTATCATGACGTTGTCATTCTCAGACAGTTCCTGGTCAAGGTTTACACTACTTGGTCAGTATAGTAAACCCGTTGAGACCGGTACATGTCGTATACTGGAATATATGATTCCAATGGTTTCTCAATGAACCATTAGTCTTGGAGACTAGTATAGACGTGTAGGTGTTTATAGCGGATAAACACTGAACGACTCACCGAAGATTCTTAATGGATGGTACACCAGCGTCAATAAGAATCTTCCCGGGTTGAGTAGCACTTGTGATTCTTAGACTTGAGATGCCATTGTGGGCACATGAGACATCTTCTTCACACTTAGATGGCAGTCACGTCACCGATCTATTTAGATCAGACCTCCGCCTGTTCGTTGGGTGTAGATAGATCCTCAGGGTGTCCTATGTGTGTCAAGATAGGATCCGTCAGTTCTGTGTACCAGAGCATAGGTAGTCCATATGATTAGCAATCAGATAAAACCATGGGCCCGTGGTAAGTTTAGAAGCTAGTTCTAAACATTCTTTTGGAGATTGCTAATAGAATAGTCGACTGGATAGTCCCGATAGAGATTTGACGTTTACATCTATATCTCTGGGATTTATCCGGATACCTGTGACGGAGGAATTATACATTTGCGATGACCTCGACCTGTATGGTTTAGCGAGATTATCCGTGATCGTCATAATCTACGGGTGGATAGATTATGGACACGAAATTAGATTTCGTGACGGATATACCTGAACCTAGAGAGTCTCAATAATGAAACATACTCGTTGAGCACTAGAGCAACATAAATAAATAATATTGATTATTTATAAAGTCGTTTAATGGTTAAACGCAAGATACATGAAATGCTAAAGAGACTAGATAGTCATTTCCTAATTATTGTGTATTTACATTTAATACTTGATTAATTTAAATACACATTAATTAATAGTCAAAATGAGTTATTTGACTTATTTCCTAAATGAATATATGTTTTTAATATTTAATGTAAATATGTACATATATTTAATATATTTGTATTTGATTAATTAATTAATTATTTAATTTTTAAATGATTAAATTAATTAAAATATAAATATCTTATGTTAGGATAATTAAAGTAAATGACATTAGTTGCATTTGTTGACCAAGATAAATATCTAATAAAGTAGTTTAGAAGATATTTATGCAAGTTGATTTAATTATAATTGAAATGAAATTGAAATTACAATTTGTTGAATTTGGTCTTGCATTTTCGGCCAAGGTGTAATTGTTACACATATAAATTGATTTTCATTTCATTTAACAATTAACCTAATACACTTTATCAAAAAGAAACACCATTGAAGAAAGCTTGAAGAAGTTGAGAAAGAAAGAAAAAAACCAGGAAAGCTTGATTTTAGTAAGTTTTCTCCAACTTACTATTAGTAAGGAAAATGTTCCTTAGGATCTAGGCTTCCATATATGATATCCTTAGGTTATTTCTTTCTTTATTCTTTATGTTTTTGTTGATGGAAAGTTTGGTGAAGTTGTAGAGCATGTGTAATGAATAAAGTGTTTAACTATGTAGTATAAACACTCTTGTAAGGTTTATGAAACCAAGTTGCTATTCTAGAGTTGTTGACCCACTCTTAAATGACCTAGATTTGATCTTGAGTTGTTTCATTGTGTTGAGACTTGAATTGGATGAAAGATTGATGATTGAAACATTTGATTTAATGTAATTAGCCTAATTTGTCCAATTTGTGGAAATTGAAAAATTAGGGTTTCTAACTAATTCCAAATTTGGGGGGTTTCATATATGTTGAGCATTTGGGTGTGTATATGATGCATGCAAAGTTTCATGTTGATTGGATTTCATTTGGATGAGTTTTGAAGCATGAAATGACCAAATGGTCAACTTGGGCACCATTTGGTGCTCTCGGCGGCTTTGAGAGAGAAAAATGGGGATTTTGGTTGCTTTGGTGTTTTGATGTTTTGAACATCATAAGTTCATCTTAGAAATGATTTAGAATCATTCAAAATTGATTGGATCAATTTCGGACTAAAACGGACAAAAATACAAAGCAAGGGTATTTCGGTAAATTCACCTAAAAATGTTTTATTGAATTTATTTTCATAATTTGATTATTGGAATGTTAAATAAATATGTTTATTTAATTTATCCGAGAAAAAGTTTTGAAATCTGAAAATCGGATTTTCACCGCTTCCGCTGCGTTACCGAGGACTCACCCCCTAAATAACCCCTTCACTTTATATCTGGCCAGCCACCCGAATATATGACTGGATATATAATGAGAACCCTAAATCCGACCGGACATATGACAGTTGTCAATGAGTGTGCAGATTGTCAATCACTAGAATCACATTGTCTGATTAATGTCTGACAATATATATTTGAAATAAATGTCTCATCGGACATGTATCGAGCTGTCGGTTAGTGTGAAGATTTCAATTATCGAAACCACGTACTTGTTGATGTCCGGCCGAATATATATCTCAAAGTAAATATCAAACCTGACATATATCGAGCTGTAGCTGACGATGTAGATTGGCAATCACTGGAGACGGAGAGGAGATTTGATTTCCCCTTCCCTTTTCAATACAAGTTTGAGCACTATAAATTAGTGCCCAAACTTTTCACAAAGGTCCTAAGTTTTGAAACCTAGAAATCCAAAGACCTAAAATTTGAAATCTTGACCTTGAAAATATGTCCTACAATCCCACAAAGTCTCTGGAATTTCTCTTTTTCCAGTAAGTAATTCGGCGATCATCCAAGTTTCGAAAACGCTTTCGAGCCAACCATATCTAAATGTTCGACATGAGGACACCCTAATTTATATTCTTGCGCATTTTTTATTTTTTGTCCTAACACAGTATCTTTGGTCGGACTTGATATATGTCTGGTCGGATATATAATTATCATATAAATGTCTGACCTTATGATACAAACGTCCGACCATGTTATTGTTTTCTTTAGTTAATATTATATCATTGTTTTACTTGTAATGCATTAAATGATTTAATTTTTAGAAAATTTATATTTTGATGTAAAAGAATGGATCATAATTGACTATGTTTACAAATCATGAGTTTGTAACATATGAGAAAGTTTGCATGATTTTTGATATACATGAGCATGTGCTTTAGAAATGTATTTTATGATAGAATACACTTTGTGCACATATACAAGCTAGATTTATTTGCTGTGAGACAAGGCTTATATTGTCAATTTTGCTTCGGATGCTAGTTTTTACTGTGGGGATGCCCCATATTGTCAGTTTTGTTGTATTGTCACAAGGGTTTTATAATATGATGCACTTGTGTACATATACGTGTCAGATTATTTACCATGAGACGAGGTCCCATGCTGTCAGTTTTACTCCGGGTGTCAGTTATTATCGTGGGTATACCCCATGTTGCCAGCTTTACCGTATGTCAATAGAGTGTATACATATGAATTAACAGTTTTATTTTATGCAGATATGCCAACGCACGCAGGGGCTACGTCTGAATCCCGGTACATATGACGATGTTGGGGAGAGACGTCCCAATTTCGATAGCTGCACATGTATTCTCAGAGTTTATTAGTTTTTTTATGATTTAAGAATTATGTATCATGATTTATAGATACGTTTCATGACTTACGATTTATGTTTATAATGTTTTGTGAAGAGTTCAGTTGATAAGTTGGTAATGTGTCATAGTAGTGCTGGTTAGAGAATCTGTTCGGACAATATGGTATGTAGAAACTAGTGCAAATATTTGTGTATTATGTGTTTAAGCATGTTTTGGAAGTTTGTCCATATGTTTATGATATATGTTATTATAACCTTAACTTATTTTTCTTCTGTCATTTATGGTACGGATGTTATTACTTATTGAGATTTATAATGCACATCAATACAGCTTGCTAGTTTTGCAGGTTGGCGACCAGGTTGGTTAGCCCTTCAAGTCCTTGGAAAGTCATGCGCGAGATGACGGATCACTCAAGTTGCAGTCATCCACTCTAAAGTCTTGGGAGGTATCATAGAAGTCTAAAAACCAAGTTGTTTCTCTGTATAATTGAATCGTGTTGAGCATGTTGTTGTGTATATATAAGTAAAGACTTTTGATTTGTATGTTTAATTAATGGCACATAGCCCTTAATTATTGATGACGAGCATTTGATGTGTCTCGAGTGACGGACCTAAGGTCCTTGCATGTATTGATGTTCATTACAGGTCACATTATGATGCCGAACTGTTTTCTAGGTTGCATAAATTTAAGACGCATCATGTCTGTTTTTCTATAAATTTGAGGCTTATGAAGATATGTTATTCATGTCTCATGTCGGAAGCATCATGAGCCAGACGGGATGTTACGTAAATGAATTTACTTTGAGCTGATTTTTTGACTATTTGATTTTAAAACATGATCCACTTGCTGACGTGTTGTTTGCTTGGATATATGAAAGGGAAACAAATTTATTTAATTTTATAAGAAAAGCAAAACACATTATAATATAATTATTTTTCCTTCTTTGACAATTTTACTCAACATTTATATATGAAAGGAAAACATAATTATTCAATGAATTATTTCTTTTTTAATAAACGATGGTCGATATAAAATTATGAAAAATTTAATATTGGATATAAATTTCATTGTATGGTTGGCTATTTCTTTACATGTTTTAAGAATCGACTGGTTTCATTTATTTTGTTGCTATACTGCAGTAAGCGAAATGGCAGACAGCGAGTATGCATCCATTGATATCAAGAAATTAGCAGCTTCTTTGAAAGAAAACATCGAGGCCATGTATCCCATATCCGAAGAGTGTTGCATATATAGAGTTCCTCAGAGTATCCGGGGCTTAGCTGAAAGTGCTTTCACTCCGAAAGTAGTCTCTATTGGCCCGCTTCACTACGGTAAGCCGGAGCTAAAAGTCTTGGAAGAGTATATAAAAGAAGATACCTACGACACTTTCTTCAACGAACTCAGGTAAGCATTGAGGATTTTCTTATAATAATAAAACATAATGAAGTGAAACTGCGGAATTGTTATGCAGAAACAATTGAACTTAAAAGTGATGAATTCGTCAGAATGATTTTAGTGGATGCAGTCTTCGTGATTGAGTGCTTTCTCAGATTTTCTAACGATAATTTGATAAGTAATGATGATTGTATATTTAGAAGACCATGGATTGAGATTTGGCCTGACTTTTGGCTTGTGGAAAATCAGCTTCCTTTTTTTATTCTCAATGACTTGTTCATTCTAGCCTACTGGGAATTACTTTGATCAAATTAATTAAAGATCTGTATGCGCATTTTAGTCTTCTTTACAGAGCCTCGATACATCAGGGGAATTTAATAGAAACCCACTTTTCGAAAGCTGAACATCTTCTTGATTTGCTAAGACTCGACCTTCCGCCACCTCAATCGCGATCTCAAAATATGGCCGAACCTGATGAAATCCTGCCAGATCCTCAAAATATACCAAACATAATGGAACTTCACCAAGCTGGAGTCAAGTTTATGTCGGGGTCACAAAACAATCTACTTGACATTACATTCAGCAGTGGCATTTTGGAAATTCCATTGACGAAAATTTATCCGGAGACAGAAGGTATATTAAGAAATGTTCTTGCGCATTCGAGACAATGCATTGCAGGACACACTATTAAAATGACTATGTGTTTGATGATGAGTTACCTCGTCAACACTGAAAAAGATGTTGAATTGCTCGTTCAAAATGGAGTTATTAAGAATTGGCTGGTGGATAGTGAAGCTGTGTCGATCCTTTTCCACAGCGTCGGCTTACAAGCTCGTTTGAAGTAGATGGTTTTCGATATTCTGATCTTGTTGACAAGCTACAGGGGCACAAATGGAAGGCGACATTGAAACAAGATTATTTCAACACTCCATGGGCATCTATCTCCGTCGCAGCAGCTGTAATTCTTCTTTTACTCACCATCGTACAAACAGTTTGCTCTATCATCGCTTTGTAGGTTAAAATTTTACTATTTCCAAGTTGTTTGTTTTAGAGGGATTCAACTTATATTACCAACCAGTGTTGAGATGTAAGTCTTCGCTGTCAAGTTTCGCTCGTTGATGAATTTAATAAAGGAAACTTATACTGTCAATGTTTTATCAGCAGTCATATTCTTACTTAAACTTTTTCCGAAAATTTTCCCGAACATCTCACTGTAGCTACAGTGAATTACTGTATATCACTGTAGCTACAGTGAGACGTTCGGGAAAATTTTCGGAAAAAATTTAAGTAAGAATATCATTTCCGATGTTTTATTGATAAAGAGCTAGGGAACGAGTTTTTAAAAAATAAAACAATACTTACAAAAAAGTGAGACTTTCAATAAAAGAAACAGGTTAAAAGAAAGAAATAAAAAGAACCCCGGGATTTTATAAAATCTACCATACAACGGAGATATCACTTCATCCTTCATCCGTGTAATAATTCAATGATCCATTATCACGCATGTTAAAATATTAAAAACCAACTTAAAAAATGAATATTAAATCATATATACATATCATCTACTAATTTATTGATAATATCACATCACCCGTACCTCTGTTGCATCAAAGATTACTCTTATATTACTAGATGAATAATAAATCGGACCATCTATAAGTCAAGCCAAAAATCTTGTAACAAATTCGGATTAAATCCATAGATTTATCATTAAAGACATCAAGTTTCAAAAAAAATAAATAAATAAAATAAAATAGATAGCTTCTTTCCATATGTAAAAATTCCAAAGTATGACTCAACATAACCAGCTCGCATAGAATTACCCAATCGAATCCCACCATCACATAATCAATGACCAAACTTTCTAAATAAAAGGACATTGAATAAGAAGGCGATCAATGGATTTCACATTCCAAATCACATAATCCATTGCTAATGTTTTTTAATTATTGTTGTTTTTTTTTTAAATTTTATTATGTGTTGTACTATGACATAAAGAGTACAATTCAAAATTTTAAATTGTATGGTCAAATCAAGATCTGGGGTTTGAAATTTGATACGCTTAAGGATTTGATTTACATTTATACAATGTTTGTTTGCCGAAGCAAAATTATCTGAACTTTCCGATCATGATAAAATCCAAAACGATATTGTTTAATATTTTTTTTAGGCTGCCATGACAAAATTTGGGCATTTACATTTATATAATATTCATAAGAAATTTTTTTCAAAAATAATTATAATTAGTAGGGAGCTCACGTGATAAGCGGATTAATTGACTACATTTATGCAGTTTTCAATTATTGACTCTCAGTATACCATGAATATCCTTCTTTATCATATACATGATACTTTATAATAATATCATCTTATATATCATATTAGTTGAGACATAAATTATAGAGCTATTGCCTCAAATTATTTGCTGCATAATTTATATAATCAAAATAAAACATCTAATTTGATTTTTCCAAAGTCCTTTAGGAAGAAAACTTATTTCTTGAAGACTTTTTTCTTTAAATGATCTCAATATCGATTAGAAAAGTATTAAAATAAAATCTTAAATTTTAACTAGATTGGTATTCAAGAAAAAATTAATTTCTGTTGCCTGAAATCGAACCCGAGTCTTTCGAGTGAGACTTATTTCTTGAAGACAAATTAATTTCAACTCACATAACCAACAAGAAATAAGAGTCATATATATACAAACTCTTTCCGTTACACTTTTATTAGAGGTCAATTAAGGAAAATTTTAACCTTTAAATTTATCATCAACAAACTTTATTCATTGATTCCCTCAAGGCATTAAACAAAATTATTAAACTATAATTAATCTAAATAAATTATTTTAAAAAACCGTTTATATTTTGCAATAATGGATATGCAAGTTTTTTTTTTTTTTTTTTTTAACTTAACAAAATGGCACCTTACCCCTTACATCTTATATCTTATGTAAGGTCCGACTAATTAGATATTATCCGCTTTGACGGTCCGGAGATTAGCCCATCATACAATCCATCCCCTTGAGGCCCAACATCACATTTCTGGATGGGATCAAATATTGTCCGCTTTGGCATCCCATGTATTGGCCCAACAATTTATCCCCTTGACTCACAGTTTTATTTTTGATATAGGCCCAAACCCATCGAAAATACCTCTTACTAATTGAGGGAACACAAATTAGGGGTGTGCATCGGTTGGTTTGGTCGGTTAATCCTTGATTTTTTAACCGTAACCGAAATTTTCGGTTAAATAAAAGTGTGACCGATTTAACCAATTTATGACACATAACCATTAACCAATTAACCATTATATTTCGGTCGGTTATGGTTAATTCGGTTATTAACCAATCCAATAAATTAAAATTTAATATTTTTATAATTTTTAATTAGTAAAATTATATATGATGTAGGTCGGTTCTACTGATTTTTTTGGAACGTTTCAACCAGTCGAACCACTGACGCATTAAATTTTTTGGATCACTAATTCGATCACATATCCGATTCTAAAAATACCGATTCTAACTAACATTTGATTAAATATATCTATATTTAATTACATGCGAGAGAAATATTTTTTAAACTCTCGATGATTGTCACGGCCTCAGAGAAATATTTGTCCACCACGATGCAAAATCTACACATTTGAAATTTTATGTATTTTTACCTTTAAATTATTGAGAGAAATTAAAAAGAGTCAAAATCAAGCTGTTAATGCAGCTTGTCATTTGAATTTTATCAATTTTATTTTCGGGTAGTATTATCAAATCAATATAACTACAACCAATTGAGAGTTTACATGCAGACTATCTTAACTCTAAAAATTAAAGGATTCGCACGCGCTAATATATATATATATATATATATATAATATATATATATATATATATATATATATATATATGGTTTAATTTCGGTTAATCGATCGGTTCGGTTATACGAATCTCATAACCGTAACCGAACCGAATAACCGAAAAAGTTAAAAATTTTAACCGCGATAACCGATTTAACCGAATTAACCGAACCGTAATAAAAAAAATGGGTCGGAACGGTTCGGTTAATCGGTTAAAACCGATTAATGCACACCCCTATCCATAATATCCCTCACAAACAACGCGGGATACTACACCTTAACAGTCTCTATGTTTTAGGTGATATCAGAAACATCAATATTTTGATGAAACTAAAATGATTCATGCAATTTGCTGAAATAACCTACATATTTCTCCGTCGTTTCAATACAGCTATACTTATATTTGTAATCTTCTCATCTTCGGTTTATAGTTAAAAATGGTCAACACTAAATAATGTGTAAAAGAGTAGATGGAATTCTAATTTTTACGAGGTTCGACAAATCAAAATCCTACCTTCTCGAGTCAATCTTATTGATCAATTTGGAATTACACTCTTTGGTTGAAAATAGGTATAGTTTCAGTCTCTTTCCCTTTTACAGTGAGAATCTTCTCTTATTTATATTGTTTTCTCGATGGAGGGGGACATCACCCCAGATTTGAATGTTGTGTCCGTTACTAAATTTATGGGTAATAATTGCCTACCATTTAATGGGATTTTATTGACGGTGGTTTTCAGCTCCAATAAACTCTGAAACTTGCGGAGAGGTAGAATGGGGTTTCCACTAAACAGATGGTAAGTCCAAGACCTTTATGGGAATGAGAGCAGACAGAGTGACTCGGGCTCGAGGTATAAAAAGGCACCAGAGTGCGGTATGGCCTAACAAGGTACAGACGAAGACCGACCCGATGTTAGGGATCATATTCAGTAACATTTGTGCAGATAAAGACGGACCCGACCTGATAATGAGTCATCGAACACTTGACAAAAATGTTCAGGGATTGTAAATGTGAAGACCGACTTGATGAAATTATATGACCCTCTCGACCAGACCTAGTTAAAAAGAGAGGAATATGATCCAGCACTAATCATTTCTGTATACCGACCGGGTTACCTAGGTCGGGGCTGCTGAATCTTATGCATATGTATGAATGACGTAATCCCTACATGAAACCTAGAGCGTCCATAAAGTTGATAGGTGTAACGTTCGAGTAATGGGCAATAATGACAAAGAAACGCGGCCGACGTCACAGGTTGGAGTTACAGTAAATCCAGTGGCACTATTTAAAGAGAAAAAAGACTCAATTTTATTGGGGATCCTCATATGAGTATTTCTTATTTCCATAACTTATAAAAAGCTCTAAAAATCTGAGGGTAAGACAAGGATAAGGCAGGTCGATCTGACCCGCAGTAAATAAAAGTTTCCTTTCTCCCTGGACGTAGGTTGGATCCATTCAGCCAAACCACGTTAAATCTTCTGTGTTTTGTGATTTTTCATTGGCTTGCCAAGTTTGCTTTTGGGTTTCCAACAAACCAAATAAATTCACAGTTAATGGAGGTTTGTTCGAGGAGTGATTTTCCCGAATTGCCCCTGGAATAAAAAATTATCGTCAATAGTTGGCGCCGTCTGTGGGGAAAGTATAAAAAAAACAAGCACGTTAAGACGATGGAAAGAGAAGGAAACAATAGAACTACAGAGGCTCCAACGGCGGAATGAATGGAGAGGATGGAAGAAACCATACAAGATGGGGAAATGGAAGGATATAACGAAGGGAAGAACTATGGTTGTATAAGGACATGGGGACAGCGTCCCCGTTCTCGAAGGAAATATTGGTGATGGAGTTTCTAAGGAAATTCACCATGCCCACGATAGATGTTTACAAGGGCAATACGGACCCCAAGCCCCACGTTGATAGGTTCGTCTTATTGATGAAGATCCAAGGTTGGTATGAGAGGTGATATGAAAAGTGTTTCCTTTAACTTTGGGAGGACCGACCAGTCTGTGGTTCAAAAATTTGACCTCGGGAAGTATCAGCAATTTCTCGTAACTAAGGAAATCATTTGTGCGTCATTTCAAATGAGCTTGCGTACCAAGGAAGACAATGGGGTCTTAAGTATGATGAAGCAAGGAGATAACGAGCTATTAAAATAGCTTTCTAGATAGGTACCATAATTTAGTACTTGAGGTCGAGGCGTATAAGTCCCTGAAAGCATTGGAGAGTTTTAAAGGAGTCATAAGGGTTGGGAAGTTATGGTCTCACCTAAGAATCCAGGAGATACCGGATTATGCTATCGCTTTGGAACAGGTAAGGATGGACCTGTCAGGCGGTTCGGTTCCGGTTCGAAACCGAACCGAACCGGCCGGTTCCCGGTTCCACAACCGGAACCGTAAACCGAACCGGTCGGTTCCGGTTCGAATTTTTTTTTTAATTATATAAAAATCGAAAATAATTTAAAATAATTTAGAAATTAATTTTTTTTTAATAACGGTTCCAGTTGGAACCGTTAAAACCGTTCGGTTCCAACGGTTCCAACCGGTTCGGTTAGGGGTCGAACCCTAACCGAACCGGTCCTTTACAGTTCCGGTTTCGGAACTGGAACCGGAACCGGTTGGAATCGGAACCGTCCAGTTCCAACCGGTTCAGTTCCGTTTTGGTTCCGATTCCGAACCGGAACCGGTGGTCTAGGTAAGTATTATGGGAAGAAGAGATTAAGATAGCCCGAGGAAGATTCCCCCGGGCATCGAAAGTGCTAATCATCAGAATTATAATAGCATCATTTGACTTCTTAAATTTTGCGACATGACTTGGATGAATTTAAATATATATTTACTCCCTACGTGTTTCTTGCTTTTTCTTAAATGGATGAATTCAACCATGAACGAAACATCAAAACAAAATTAAAAATTTCAACTAAAAAGTGACATCTTTGGATTTACCTAATCCTGTGCTGAACATAGAGCGATTACAGTTATAATAAAATTGTCAAATACATATAAAAAAAAAAAAAAAAAAAAAAAAAAAAAAAACTACGGTGGAGATATATTATCTACTCCTTGCATGATTTTTTAAGTTGTTTGACATGATGTAAATGAATTTAAATATATATTATCTACTCCTTACGTGTTGCTTGCTTGAATATATATGGAAGGGCAACAAAATTATTCATTTTTCTTAAGAAAGCAACTTGTTTCTACTTTTGTATTAAGAACTTCTTATAATAAATAGGGACACGGATATGGTATGGGGAAATCAATATCGGTATTAAGTTTGTTCAATTAATGGGTATAAATTTTTTATCCATATCCAAGTCTAGCCTATCGGACCCCTACGGACTCATGTATGGATCCTTGTTCATACGTGGATTTTACCTATATATAAACGGGAGTGCGGATACGCGTATCATCACTGTCCAACTAACGGATATAAAAATATATATATATCTTCTTGTCCCATCATAATATACCGGACCCCACATGGATTTTTGCCATCCCTAATAATAATATATGCTGAAGAAAAAGTACTTATTTGGATACAACGATCCTTTGGAAGATCTACAGAGCTAATGCAAATTTGCCTTCTAAAATTATTTCAACACACCATGAGCTTCTATCTCTGTCTGTCATTCTTCTTGTGCTCACTTTGATACAACTAACTCGTTCTATCGTCGCATTGTAGGCTAATTCCTCTATAAAAAGGAGGCTTTTGAATTGTGTCATATGATCATTTTTAATATAAAAAATTAATCTTAAGTTTCATCGATAAGGGTAAAATTTATATGGTTGAGAATAAAAAAAAATCAAACTATCTCTTAAATCCTAAAAAAATCACTAAAAAAACATTCATGAATGAATAAAAAAATGCTAAATAATCAAAAAAAATTATTATCCCGAAAATAATTAGTTTAAATTAAAACATATTTTCATTATTTCTAACGAAATCCTTCTTTTTCGCATAAAATAATCAATTAAAACCCAAAAAAGATATTGAAAATTTGAAAAATAGATTAAAAATTGAAATCAAACGATTTTTGGGAAAATATAAATAAAAAATCAACCAAATAATTGGTCAAAAGCTTCCATATATCAGTGACAATTTAGAAATAATCACAATGTATGCAGACTGTTGGCACATGCTTTGCCACTTTGGAATATCCTCTAAAAATTACCATAGCCATTTAGCCTCTTCACCACATTTATCCAAAGCAATAAACTCAGATTTCATAATAGATCTGGCTATAACAGTGTACTTGGAGGATTTCCATGATACAGTTGTATCTCCAAGGGTGAACACATATCCACTCGTAAACTTTGAGTCTTTTATATCAGATATATAGTTTGCATCATAATATCCTTCTAACACAGCTAAATATCTAGTATGCCATAAATATCAAAGTATTTTTGTTATTACTTTCCAATAGTCAACTCTAGAATTACTCATGTATCTATTCAGTTTACTAACTGTGTAAGTTATGTTAGCTATCTATCGATATTCTAACCACACTAGATTTATCTTTATTGAATTTCTCAAGAATATTGTCTACATAGTGTGATTGACTTATAACGATCTCATCTGATGTTCTTGAGATCTTTTTTCCTAATATCACATTTGTTGTACCTATGTCTTTCAAATCAAATCATATATTCAATATATCACTGGTATATTTGATCATTTTATTGTCATTCAAGCTCAAAAAGTGATTCTTTACTCCCAAGTATAAGAGCGTCAAAGTTATGAAATAACCCGGTAAGGCCGAAATCGATCTATAGGGAATAAATTTTTAGTATGATAAAATAATAATCAAAGCGAAAGGAAAAAGATTGATTTGTTTAGAGAATTTGAATTAAATGACAATAATAAAATAAATGTTGGGGGTTATGGGATCCACTTTTAATATTTTATAATTAGAAATCTCACTTTTAATAATATATAAGTGATCATTATTGTAATATCACATTCATTTGTTATCTTTCACTAATGCAAAACATTATCCTAACCATCATTGTATTTTTGTTTTTAACCTCCAACACAATCACATTATCATCACCTGTCATGTCTTCTAATAATAAAAAAACAAACAAACACAAACACACCCCTAACCCTAGTAACAACTAATATCATTCATCAAACCTTTATTTTTGTTTTAAATTCCATTTAAGTTGAGAGAATTAGGTTGTCTTGAAGAATTTCCAGAGAACATTGTGAGCAATGTTAGAGAGTTTTAGAGAGAGAAATCGAGAACAATTTAGGGAGTATTCCTAGAGAGAAAATTTATGGACAAAGAGAGAAAGAGACTTTTCGACGTTGTCCGATCTCCATTTCCGGCAAGTGACCACATTTGAAGAATCTCCTCAGCGAGACGAATCCAATGCCGTCGGACCGCCGCCGTGATTCCCAGCCATACGTCCTCACACGCCGCCTGCTACTGTCGCCACACGCTCCACGTGCCGTCATGCGTGTTCGATACCTCTCGGACCAGAATATTCCCATCATTGAGATACGTAATTTGGACACTTCATTTGCCTAAATCGGACCTTCGGTTGTTGAGAAACGAGCAAAATACGACAGTTATCGATGTTTAACTGATCGTCAATAATCACCGTATTTCAGACACTACCACCACCATCGACGTGATCCTTGAGACGTATTCTGAACAGCGGTTCCTTCGTTGTGAGATTTTGAGGTTGGAGCTCGGTACGTGATTACTGCCGTTTTGGGGTGTAAATGATTTGAAAGTTTTAGACTTAATTGTATATTGCATGATTAGGAGGGTAATTCTGTAAATTCTGATTTTCAGTGGTTAAATAATAATATTTAAGAGTTTTAGGATTATATTGACATATTAGAAAAGTTTAGGGGCTAAAATTAAAATTTAGAAAATTTATGGGTAAAATCATAATTTTGGAAAATTGAGCGACCTGATCATAATTTTACATTTTCAGATTCTTAGCATGGATATAGACATATTAAGGACTTTTACGTGGATAGAGGTAAGTATAATGCACGATGATTCACTTAACATAATTGTTTGTTGATTGATAGTTGTTGTGAAAGTCCATATATATATTGGTATAATTATAATTATAATTATATATATATATATATATATATATATATATAATATATATATATATAATTTATGGAGATATTATATTGAGTTATTGAAAGCATGAGAAATATGAATTCATGATTGTTGAGATGAGATTGATGGATTGAATATGAGATGTGATTGTATTGGATGATGTGTGTTGTTATGTTATATTGCCGGATTTTGTATAATAGTGGTCGGAGATGAGATGAGATATTTTACGAGATAATATGGTGAAAAACCTTAGGAGTAAGAGAGAGACTCTCCCACTGATTTTAACCCACTCACACATATTTTACAAGATGATATGGTAGGAAACCTTGGGAGTATGAGAGAGACTCTCCTATTGGTTTCAATACACTATTATACTGGACCCAGATTAGCAACCATGTTTGATGGATGTTTGTATTGTTGTGGGATGATTGCTTGAGATGATATTATAGTGTGTGTGTATATATATATATATATCCATATTTTGTTGGTAAGGTCATGTTGAGAGTATGAGTGTTTTACTTACTGAGCTCTTTAAGTTCACTCCCATTTTCCCAAACATTCCAGGTAGTTCGCCAGTACAACGGTAGTAGTACCTCCAAAATCCAAATATCAAGTCCATTTTTTAGATATGCATCCGAAGTATTATTTCACCTACATAAAAGATAAAAATCATAATATAAAAATATAAAACATAAATTTAAATATTATTACATAAACGTGCTAAATTAAGGGGATTAGTGAAATCATATGTGTAAAATGAAATTTTATTCTCTCAATAAATATGTACTTTTTAGTCCCAATCACCAACAATGAACATGTCATCAACATAAATACACAAGATGATATAGTCGTTATTAGTCTCTTTGACATAAATATGTTTATCAAACTTGTTCATTTTAAAACCATTAGCTATCATAGTATTATCAAATTTTGAATGTCATTGTTTCGGCGTTTTCTTTAATCTATTAAAGACATGACCAACTTACAAACTTTCATTTCTTGCCTTGGGTGGAAAACCTCTCAAGTTGTTCCATATAAATTTATTCATCCAAATCTCTATTAAGAAATGTTATTTTTCATATTCATTTGATGTACTTCAAGATTTCACATAGGTGCAATCACGAGTACCATCATAATAGAATTTATTCTCGTCACATAAGAATGCATATCAATGCAATCTACGCTTTTATTTTGCTTGTATCCTCTAATTACAAGTCTAGCGTTATACTTTTCAATTGATCCATTTGCTTTCATTTTTGTGTTATACTTTTCAATTGATCCATTTGCTTTCGTTTTTGTATTGAATATCCTTTTGGGCCCTAGAGGTTTACATTCCAGAGGAAGTTCCATTAATTCTCATGTGTGATTACATAAGATATAGTCAATTTCACTCTTAATTGTCTCCTTCTATAAAGGTCATCATGTAGAGCTCACAACTTATTTAAAGGTACGAGGTTCAACTTCAGCAAATAATTCAAAAAATCTAAATCAGATGAATTTTCTATCTTTACTCTTTTGCAATGTCTAGGTTCATCCTCAATCTTTTGTTCTTGTTCTTGAGCCTGACTATTTCCAAATATAGTCTCATGTATTCCTTTAAACAAATTTGTCTAGGTTCATTTCACTCTTAATTCCTTCTACAAGATGTAGTTAATTTTTTCAGTCATATTTTCACATTCTTT
>SKCR01022495.1:0-34949 GCA_019454045.1 Zanthoxylum bungeanum
TATGCCTTGTGATTCTTTATTAACGATTTCAAAGGAATTATGGATTCTCCCAAACTCTATAAAAATCCTAGATTATATTCCCTAGATCCTATTCAAAATCCCTCTCTCCCGAGCGATAGATTCTAACCATGATTGTTGGACAGTTATGACTCATAGCGTCACTATTTGTATAGATCATGGTGTTGTTGTACAAATTAACTATGTGACAAGGAAATTGCTCTTTTATCATTTGTGATTAGATCACCAAGATGTATAAATGATGAAAGGTCCATATGATTAGTTCCTGGATTGAGATGATATGAGACAGTATCAATCCATAAAGGATTAATCATTAAATATCCCTAGTCATAGTATTATCGAGATTGGACATCGATAATGCGGAAAAGACTAGTATTACACTCGTGCGCGTTGTGAGGGCATAACGGCATAGTTCTCATATATTTGGGTATAGGATACTCATGCAAGTGTAATAAGAGGCTGTATTTTACCGATGGTACGGGAAACAGCTTCACTCTGGATAGACCCCTCGGAATTCCATTGGTAGTATGACTATGTGTCTATGGAAGTCCGAAATCAGGGTAGGTGTATTTGGTCTTAACCTGAGACTTGCACCGCTAATACTTGCGACAATCAATATACTTTTGTTTTAGGTCGTCCAGGGCTTTAACAGGTTCTGTGTACGCCTCTGCTGTGTATATTGAGAATCGTAGTGTGTTGGGTGTGATGTCAAGACGGAAGTATCACTCCAGTCATAGTGGAGATGATGGTCACGTAGGATACGAAACTGGTTCACTTATGTACTGCAATCATCGGGATAAAATGACTAGGTCATGTTTATCCGATATGGAGACTATTTACTAGAGATCTGATATGAGCTTCGTACGGGGCAGACACAATTCCAGCCCCAGGCCTAGCATGTGACATTCGATACTGGATCGATATACGTAATTCTACGTATACTACGCCTGATATAGATCATATATTCCTGTAAGGATATTTCTGGAGAATTGGGTAGGCATGGCGCTTTGCTAGAAGCCAACCTTGTCTTGTAAATCGATACAAATGTAGTACTAGGTACTTACGTGTTCGGATAGTCCGACGACCGGATTTACTGCCAACATATCCGGGGATCTCATGGGTCGCTTCCCGAAGATTCACCGATGACGTATGACTCGCACTTTATTAGTCTGGGATTAATTAGATGAGAGAGAAAATTAATCTGGGATTAATTGCGGAGATATTTTATCTGGGATAAAATATCATTTAGAGAGATAACGATTAATTTGGAATTAATCGATAAAATAATATATTCGATATATTATACGAAATTGGATTTCAACACGCAATTGAAATTAGATTTTAATTCGGGCGAACGAGTTAATTTAGAATTAATTCGTTAGCTATGTGAATAGTGATTTTGCTAGGCATAATTGTTTAATTACGTCGCAACGGAAAATTCGTTAATTTGGAATTAGCGAACCCGAGCCCGGGAGTTTTTGCGAGCGCACTCGCATTTCGAATTCAAGTGCGGCACGCAAGTCACGTCAAGCGTCAAATCGCTAGTCGCATCAAGCGTCAAATCATTAGTCACTTTGAGTGATGTGACAACTTGTCACTTGATTGATTGAGTGATGTGAATAGTTGATGTAGTGGTTGTAGGCTTTAATTGGTTTGACTTTTGAAAGCCAAAAATTGTGTATATGATTTTTGGAAAATCAATTACCAAATATATAACACAACACACTCTCTCACTTCTTTCTTCTCTCTCATTCACGCCCACGGGGCTGCTGTTTTTCTCTTCTGGTTTTGGCCACTGCCGAGTGCCATGGAGAAGGAAAATGATGATTTTTGTGGCAAAAATCAAGAGTGCTAGCACACATCGGAGTCTTGCGAAGGTGATAGGGAAACCCACTTGTGAGCAAGGAATCACCAAATCAAGCTTGGAGCTCAAAACTTGATGATTGCCGAGAACACCAAGGAGCCAAAACAGTGGACTGCCGTGAGCTCTAGGAAGGAAAAGCTTGAAGTTTTGTTCTTCGTCGCATCGCTCAACCGCTCGATGTAAGTATTCCGAAACTTCCTCGTGTATTCGCATTTATGTTTCATTGCTTTAATCGATCATCGGGACCGTAGAAATGCCAACAATGGTATTAGAGCGAGTTAAAAGCATGAAACTTGATTTAGGGTTAAAATTGGGTAAATTGATTTTGAGCATGATTTGATTAAATTGTTTGAGTGAGTATTTTTAAATGATGTTTAATTGAAGTTTGATTGGATCAATTTCATGAAAAGTTGTTTAGAACAATTTTCCCCAAATCACTTGGCTTGGCCGAGAGGTATAGAACACTAAATGTCTTGGGATTTTTGATTTTTGATTCATTGGATGACTTGATATCAATTGGGAATGTTGATTTAATGTTGAATTGGATTCAATTGGATTGGATTTAAAATTGGACATATAAATCCCTAATTGTCGAGACTATGAAGCATGTAAAATGGGTTTAATTTTTGTTAAAATGTATTGGACATATTTTAATGTTGAAGAGCATGATTAATTAGGCTAATTGGTGTTTTGGAAATATTGATTTGGGTAATTAATTATGCTATACACTTTGAGTAATTAAATTATGAAATTGGAATTTTTGTAATTTAATTGTTTGGGCTTAAATTGGATTTGGGCTTAAAAGTTGTTATTGGGCTTTAATGGGCTTGGTTGTACCAAGATTGGTTTAGGCAAATTGGTTGGATCCAATTGGGCCCAAAACCTTATCCATAAAGTCTAATTATGACTAATGGACCTTTAATATTTAATTGGGTCTAATGGGCCTAAATTGGTTTCTAGGCATATAATGGTGATTCCTTTAAATGGGCTTTAGTCTTTGGGTTTGACCCAAGTTGACCAAAAGTCCATGCCTTAAGAAATTAATTAAAATCCCATTGGACTTTAATTAAATTAACATTGGATGTTAATCGGGCTTTAAGATCCGTAACGATTAGATTTGGAATCTAAGTCGTAAAGGTTTATTAATAAAGTGTAATATTTAATTTGGAATTAAATAGCGAATTAGTATTAAATGCAAATTAAATTAGATTTAATGTTGTAGTTTAATTTAATTCAAGAATTCGTACTTTGAGTACTTATTCGTAAAACGGGTTTGACTCGCGCAAAATCAAATCGTTGTTTGAACATTGGATGGGCATTAATTATCAGATTAATTAATTGGATTAGATTGATTGATAACATGCTTGTGTGAAACATGGTTGCGATGCATGAATAATGTATATCGGATGGATATTGGTTGGGTGGGGCAATTTTGGAAATTGTTGTAATAAATTTAGAATTTATTAATTGGACCTGCGTGTCCAGCCTATTACCTCTTTGACTCTATATATTTCTCTTCTCACCTATTCCCCTCAATGTAAATGAGGTTTCTTTAGAATTGTTATGTAACGGGTAGAAGTTATACATGTGCTAGCGGGAGAGAGGAAAGGGAGAGTTTTGATCTAGGATCAATGTGTTAACTATCCATCCGCATATCATTATTATTTTATTTTACGCGCCTTATTATGTGTTTAGAATGCATGTTTAAGGGTGTATGATGATGAGACCTTAACAAAGATAATAAATTGGTTGCCAATTTGCACGCGAAAAACCCTCACAAAATATTAAGCGTTTTTCCTTCCATTTAGTGATTCTTACTCAAGATCCAAGACTGGCATTGGTTTGTTGGCCAAAGTCAATGCCTTTGTCCGTCGAGGATGTGTTTGAATCACGAGAGCTTTGTTCCATATCAGTGTCTTGTCCAAGTTGTGGTTTGTTGGCCAAAGTCAAGACCACTTCTTGTCCATCAACAATGATTACGAAGCTTTCCAAGGTCAATGGGTCACCCTTAACTGGGATCACTAAGTTTGTTGTGCCAAAGCCAAGGCTTAGTTGATTCAGAGGAAAAAGGTTAGGCAATATATTGGATATATTGGCATATATAAGATATATGTTTCGGACTTGGACGTCCCCCTACTGGATCTAGGAATTGGATGGGATCCAATTGATCTTAGAGATCTACCTAGTTAATTATCATACAATTTGTTGGCCAAAGTCAAGATTGTGTGTTATTTAACGGGATCCTAGCCCACTAGGAAACATGGTTTCCCGAGTACTCAACAGAGGATTAGAGGCTCACCGAAAAATAGTGGGAGGCAAGTATTAGATTTGCAATATTCGTTTAATAACTTGCCATACGCGCTCAAATCAAATATTACGTCAAATAAATTATATATTAGTTGGACTAATATTTAATCATTGTTTTAATAAACAGTTGGACTGTATTCAAACTATTTCATTTATAGTTTATTATATAAATGGATTATAGTAATCAATATATTTGATTTAATTAATTATAGTTGATTTTATAATTGGATTATAGTAATCAATATAATTGAATTTAAGTTATAATAAATAGTACCTCAAATCGTTGATTAAATAGTTAGACTATTAGAATCAAGATAAAATTGAAAGATTAGTGTTTAAAACATAATCCTGGGGAAAATGTATTTAAACGACTTTAATTTTCAAAATGGATATAAATTTCAGGATGGTCCTGGAAACTAATAAGTTACTTTATTTGATAAAATAACATATTAGGCCTAAGCCCGAAGTTAAACAAATAGTAGAGCATGGTCTTTGGAAGATTCATGTAATGATAACTTTAGTGTTTAATCCATTAAGCTTACCAAATAGACTCCTTAATTTCTTAATCAGAACTAAGGATTAGATCCTTAAAGTATGATAATGAAATTGAAAGAACTTCATAGATCTATCCTTAGATCTTAGAAGTATTAAATTGCAATAGTAAACTCTTGGAGAGTTAATGGCTATACTCAAGGAGATAAAGCCAAAGTTTGCAATAAGGCAAGAAGCGCAAGGCATACCTTATTTCGATATTCCGGAAGGCCAAGGCTTGTCCAAAGGCTTCTGGGGTGTGGAACAGGGCAAAGGCAAAATCATTATAATCTTCTAGGAAGATAAAAGGACATATCCCAAAATATCTGCCTAAATTGTGGCAAACGGGATCGAGGAAGCGTGACTGCCGTTTGGACAAAGCAGACATGAAGGAATTGAAGACGGTGCAAAGCTCCGACTTCAAATATGATTGTCATAAATATGTTCACTAATAGTATTAAAATTGGATTTTAAATACTTAGTATGATACATAAATATGTACTGATGTGCAGAATCTGCTATGAGAAGGATACTGACTTCATTTGAGATTAATCTGTGAATTGAAAACGGGATGAAAGTCGCTATTTTAAACGTAGAAACCTAATTTTAGGAACTACCCTTATGGTGTGTACTTAAATTAGGAAACTGTTAAAATGTAACTAGTTTGACTAGATACATTATCTCTATATCAGGGTTTAACCCATTGCAGATATACCTTTATATTCTAGAACACTAAAATGTTTTATTATATAAAGATGATATTGAGATAAACACATTAGATGTGAATAATAGTATTTTTATTTTGAATATAAGTAAATCTCAAACATATAACATGACAAACAAATAGCTCAAACTGAGTAAATCAGTTAAAAATTAAATGTGGCATTGTTGTTTGG
Source organism: Zanthoxylum bungeanum (assembly GCA_019454045.1). Classification (NCBI taxonomy): domain Eukaryota; kingdom Viridiplantae; phylum Streptophyta; class Magnoliopsida; order Sapindales; family Rutaceae; genus Zanthoxylum; species Zanthoxylum bungeanum. The sequence goes on from SKCR01022495.1 coordinate 5,617, forward strand.
GACACAATTAAACAAGACTCGTATATCCACACTTTCGAAGAGTGGGTACTAGGACAAATTTTATTCCATTCAAATAATGTCTACGAATCTAGTTTATTGGGCAAAGTGCCTAAAATACTATTTACTTGGTAAAAGTGCAAATGCCACCGATCTGTTAACCCTTGTTCATAGTGACGTAGGTGGGCCCATGTCTAGCTAGGCTAGAGGTGGATATAAATATTTCGTGACCTACACGGATGTGGCATCGCGTTATGGTTATATGTGTCTCTTTTGAAACACAAATCTGAAACTTTTACAGTTTCGACATGAAGTAAATAAACAGATCGGCTAAATTATTAAAACCATCACGGTTAGACTATGATGATAATACTTAAGCAATAAGCTTCCCAATGCTTGAAAGAGTATAGTATTCTTTCAATGAGGACTCCTCCCGGAACACGTCAATTTGACGGTGTATCCGAACAGAGAAACCGAATTTTGTTGGACATGATAAGGTTAATCATGAGTCGCTCTGAGCTACCATTTCCTTCAACGGATACCCATAAACAGTGTAGAACTTATTTAGAATAAGGTTCCATAAAAATCTATTTGACAGATTTCATATTAGATATGAACAGGAAAGAAACCAGGTTTCTCATTCCTGAAGATTTGGGTATGCTAGGCATATGTTCGGATGATACCAAACTAGAAACCAAAACGGATAAGTGCCTAAGTTGTTGGTTATCCTAGGGAAACCAAAGTATAGTACTTATACAACTCACAAGAGAACAATGTAATTGTTGCTCACCATGCGGTTTTCCTAAGAGGAATACCGATATGCAGTGGTAAGTGGGAGGAAAGTAAAACACGATGAAAATCGCAGTAATACTGTTCCAGGCATCGATTCCTTAATGGAACACAAATAGTTCATCAAGGATGTAACTATACCAATAATCTTCTAATACACAAGAACCACGTTAGTCGGAGGAGTTAGAAAACAACTTGGGGTATGGGTTTCTGATCTCACCTCATAAAGATGTCAATCTTATTAAGGAATACGAACTGACTACGTATGAGGAAGTGATACAAGGTATCGACTCCCTATTATGGCATAGTGCCATAATGTCCGAAATGGATCTCATGTATATCAACCAAGTTTGGACACTAGTTGATATACCGTAAGGCATTGTGCCTATCGGTACTAGATAAGTCTTCAATGAAGACATACATGGATGGAAACATACCAACGTATAAAGCTAGGCTTGTAGCGAAAAGGTATCGTTATCAACATTGTGTCGATTACAACGAAACCTTTTACCTGTTGCCAAAGTAAACCCATTTGGATAATGCTTGCTAATGCTGCATGTTTCATTCATGAAATATGGCAGCTGAATGCCAAAACCTCTTTCCTTAACGGAAACCTTTTTGAGGATGTTTACAACATCCTGACGGTTTTGTCGTACCAAAACTGGCAAACAAGGTTTGCAGGTTATTCGATCCATGGATGGATTGAAGCAAGCATTAGATTCTTGGAATTATTATTTTGATGTAATCATAATGATTTATGGTTTAATTCAAAACGAAAATGATTCTTGTGTATATAAAGAGGTTAGTGGGAGCGCACTGACAATAAAATTCCTATTAATAATGATAACATATCATTTCTTGGAAATGATATTCCCATAATAACAATCGGTGAAAGCTAGGCTTTCGAGAAAACTCTCCGAGAACTCGTACATTGATAAATGTATGCGACCTGGTGTCTCATACTCTTTGAGCATATGGAGTCACAATCAGGCCGATCTGAGGTGATAGTCACTGGATTGAAGTTAAGAACATCCATTAGTATCTTAGAGAACTAATGATGTTGTCTTAAACTATGGAGATGGAGAACTTGAAGTGACTGGGATCACTGTTGTAAGTTTCCTAACCGATAAAACGACTATAAGTCGTAACAACGGTACTATACAGTTTGAATATCGGAACAGTGAGCTGGAAATCTTCCAAGCAAGATACTGTTGCCAAATAAACAACAAATGTGGTTTATTGCTGCGGCTGAGGCAGCAATAGAAGCCATTTGGGTCGATAATAAATCTAATTAGATTAGATATAGTTCTGTTAGCAGCTGAGCTAGGCTATAGCACAGGCTAAAGAATTAATGGTCTCATCAACGATCCAGATAGATACTTCGATATTCATCTGATTCGTTTGGATCATACATCGTGGTGATGTGATGATCGTATAAATTGCATCAGATGATAATCATGCAAATCCATTAACGAAAGCCTTTTCTCAGTAATTTGAGCCAACCGTACATAGTTCGGGTGTAAGACACTCGAGTGACTGGCTATAGGCCAAGTGGGAGATTATTGGACAGTTATGACCCATAGTGTCATTATTTGTACATATCATGGTGTTTTTGTACAAATTAACTATGTGACAAAGGAAATTGCTCTTTTATCATTTGTGATTAGATCACCAAGATGTATATATGATGAAAGGTCCATATGATTAGTTCCTGGATTGAGATAATATGAGACACTATCAATCCACGAAGGATTAATCATTAAATATCCCTAGTCAGGGTATTATCGAGATTGGACATCGATAATGCGGAAAAAACTAGTATTACACTTGTGCGCGTTGTGAGGGCATAACGGCATAGTTCTCATATATTTGGGTATAGGATACTCATGCAAGTGTAATAGGAGGCTTTATTTTACCGATGGTACGGGAAACAGCTTCGCTCTGGATAGACCCCTCGGAATTCCATTGGTAGTATGACTATGTGTCTATGGAAGTCCGAAATCAGGGTAGGTGTATTTGGTCTTAACCTGAGACTTGCACCGCTAATACTTGCGACAATCAATATACTTTGGTTTTAGGTCGTCCAGGGCTTTAACAGGTTCTGTGTACGCCTCTGCTAGGTATATTGAGAATCGTAGTGTGTTGGGTGTGATGTCAAGACGGAAGTATCACTCCAGTCATAGTGGAGATGATGATCACGTAGGATACGGAACTAGTTCTCTTATGTACTGCAGTCATCGGGATAAAATGACTAGTTCATGTTTATCCGATATATGGACTAGTTACCAGAGATCCGATATGTGCTTCGTACGGGGCAGACACAATTCCAGCCTCAGGCCTAGCATGTGACATCCGATACTGGATCGAAATACGTAATACTACGTATATTACGCCTGATATAGATCATATATTCCTGTAAGGATATTTCTGGAGAATTGGGTAGGTATGGCGCTTTGCTAGAAGCCAACCTTGTCTTGTAAATCGATACAAACGTAGTACTAGGTACTTACGTGTTCGGATAGTCCGACGACCGGATTTACTGCCAACATATCCGGGGACTTCATGGGTCGCTTCCCGAAGATTCACCGATGACGTATGACTCGCACTTTATTAGTCTAGGATTAATTAGATGAGAGAGAAAATTAATCTGGGATTAATTGCGGAGATATTTTATCTAGGGTAAAATATCATTTAGAGAGATAACGATTAATTTGGAATTAATCAATAAAATAATATATTCGATATATTATACGAAATTGGATTTCGACGCGCAATTGAAATTAGATTTTAATTCGGGCGAACGAGTTAATTAAGAATTATTCGTTAGCGATGTGAATAGTGATTGTACTAGGCATAATTATTTAATTACGTCGCAACGGAAAATTCGTTAATGTGGAATTAGCGAACCCGAGCCCGGGAGTGTTTGCGAGTGCACTCGCATTTCGAATTCAAGTGCGGCACGCAAGTCACGTCATGCGTCAAATCGCTAGTCGCATCAAGCGTCAAATCATTAGTCACTTTGAGTGATATGATAACTTATCACTTGATTGATTGAGTGATGTGAATAGTTGATGTAGTGGTTGTAGGCTTTAATTGGTTTGACTTTTGAAAGCCAAAAATTGTGTATATGATTTTTGGAAAATCAATTACCAAATATATAACACAACACACTCTCTCACTTCTTTCTTCTCTCCCATTCACGCCCAAGGGGCTGCTGTTTTTCTCTTCTGGTTTTGGCCACTGCCGAGTGCCATGGAGAAGGAAAATGATGATTTTTGTGGCAAAAATCAAGAGTGCTAGCACACATCGGAGTCTTGCGAATGTGATAGGGCAACCCACTTGTGAGCAAGGAATCGCCAAATCAAGCTTGGAGCTCAAAACTTGATGATTACCGAGAACACCAAGGAGCCAAAACAGTGGACTGCCGTGAGCTCTAGGAAGGAAAAGCTTGAAGTTTTATTCTTCGTCGCATCGCTCAACCGCTCGATGTAAGTATTTCGCAACTTCCTCGTGTATTCGCACTTATGTTTCATTGCTTTAATCGATCCTCGGGACCATAGAAATGCCAACATTGATCATCTCAATTTGTGGCTAAAAAACAAGAAGCATTAAACGAAGAAAACATAAATAAACTTAATGAAAACTTTATATAAATCAAATTAACAAACAACACATAGGTTCAAGCATAGGTTACATCATCCTCTAGAATAATGGAGTTAGTTCATGACTAAAGATAAAAATAATGAACATACGGTCAAGAACATAATGGACATCATTAGAGTTTAAAGAAGGAAACTAGAAGATTAAACCTGAATCGAATCCCTTCGTCTTCAGACGTCACCGCCTTCATCTCCTCTTCTCGCTATTCAATCCTCCTCATTGGATCTCTCTAAAATATGTGTTTAGATTTCTTGGTTGTGTATTTTTCTCCTCTTTAAGGTTTTGGACGAGCCTCTATATTTATAGGATAGTCCTAAAGTCCTTATGCCTGTAGAATACTGAATATTGAAGATTTTGGACATCTGTCGCAGCGTCGCGACGTCGGAAGTGGCGTTGCGATGCTGAACTCGCGGGAATCATGTATTGAGTCTATATGGGCGTCGCGACGCCAGATCAAATTTTCTATATAAGATTTTTCACGTATTCTGCTTTCCCGCTTGCTTTCGATGCGTCCGTAAGGTCCCAAAATAAGTCAATTTTCCCCAATATCCATGTTCCAATTCTTCCTATCAACAAAAATAAAACAAACTATAAAATACATTAAATGATACATAATCTAACAAAATAATAAGCTAAGAGTGTGGGAATAAGTGGGTATAAACCACACTTATCAAATACCGTCAAACTTAAGATTTTGCTAGTCCCGAGCAAAAGACTAAATAAAAACTAAATAAACAAATAAACAAATAAAATTTAACAAAATTAACTAGGCCACTTTCGTAGGGATCACAATTGTATTTAGCGTATGCAACAAGTCTTTAAACCCTTAGGCGACCCTAGTGGACGAGTTATAGTCTCGTGAAGACTTACAGCGACGACACCCACAAACGTCATTCACAAACATGCAATCATGCAATATATATATATATATATATATATATATAATAAAATAGTCCCAATAGTTACACATATTATTGTCCTCAAAGAATGCTTATCAATAAAATCAGAGAACTTTCAAAGTACTCAATGCAACTCAAATCCAAGTTCTTGAATAAATTATCTAAGCCAGACTCAAATCCAAGTTCTTTCCTTTTGAATTATTTAAATTTGTGAATTCTACATAAATTATTTAAATTTGATTTTCACATGCTCATTTGACAAGTATTATCAACATACATGGTAACATATGATCATGGGTTGAAAATAAAATTTTGTAATATTCAGTTCTCTATTTTGTTAGAGGCAGCACCTAAAAGTAATTGAGTTTTTTTTTATTTAAAAAAAGCAAAAAAAAAAAAAAAAATTTATACTTAGTAACTGGACATCTTACCTCAGCAAGTAGTGATTGTTCACGTAAAATGATAGAGCTTGAGTTAAAAAAGAGGAAAAAAAGAAAAAAAAGTGTGAATAAGTTCGATTTCGTAGTCTCTCTAATTCGAGCAATTAAGTCTGTAGAGGTAAATTAACACTTAGTTCCCTAAGGCCAACTAGTCTGAGAGTCACTAGCCCAAAACTCATTAAATGGGTTAAGGAGAAAGTTTAAGACAATCAGACATTTTTCTTTTTGTCATCTGAGATCCGAGTAATTAAGTCTGTATGGGTGTCTTAACACCTAGTGCCCTAAAGCTAACTGGTTTGAGAGTCACTGGCCTAAAGCTTGTTACAAGGGTTAAAGATGTATTATTACTAAAAAAAAACTATTTTGTATATAAATAAATTGTCATTGCCAAAAGGTGTGAATTCCGATATAACTTTAGGACAAAAATATTACTCTCTTTTCAAAAAGACCCGTGAAATCAATTCATCAATCACTTCAATGAACTAGATTATATGTTATTCTATCTTGATTTGAACACATAAATCTCTTTTCCAAGTTCATTATGCTTACCAAATCAATTCTATTGGTAGCTAATCAATAGAAAACATGAAGAACAAGACAAATAAATAAATAAATACATAAATACATACATACATATATATATATAGGTCACAAAATCAATTATAGAAAGATTTAACCAATATAAGATATATGTTGGGTTCCATTACAATCATATAATAATGGTTTAGTTCATTATGATAAAAAAGATAAATATAATAATTATGATATTCATTAAATACAAAAAATAAATAAATAAGAGGGATATTGTAAACTAATTATTGAAGGTTGTCAAGCTCCAATCTTCAGCCATAATCTTATCCTTATTGATTTTTTCCTAGATCTTCTCTCTTGTTTTTGTCTAGTTATTGAGTTTTCATGTTGTTTGTGCCTCTAAGGAGGGCTTAATTACCTCCCAAAATAATTTTTGAAACTATGCTAGATGTCCATATTTATATAGATTTGCCTAAATTACGTTTCCAACTCAAATAAGTTAACTTGATATCGCATTCTTGCAGACTATGAACTTGCATAATAAATCATGAATATGCACCTTAAACAATCAAACAATGATTATTATTGTATTTGACATGTTAAAGAATATAACAACAAATGAAATTAATCATAATATGTCCATTTATCATGTTAAAAACTTGATAATAATTTTGTCTAGCATGCAAGGACACACATCACACAATTAGTAAAATAAATTATCGATTCCACAAAAATTTATTATTAATCCCACTAAAATGATATTTATCCTACTCTTATCTAAAAAATCAATTATGAGATTAAAAGTATATGAAACTAAAGCAATCGAAATCAAAATTTGAGAATAAGAAACTATGATTAAAAAAAAAACTTATGTGAGAAAGATTTGGGATTGTAATTTCCCTTAGCATGTTGTATGAATAAAGTATTTTTTCTTTTAATCGAACAATATGTATGGATTGTTAACCTATAACACGGAACTGTTTACAAGCCTCTTTCGATGGTCAAGTAGACATATCAATCTCATTCAATTAACTATATATTCATATGTTAATTGAACTAAAATAAATTCATTAAGAACACATTCTAATCAGAGTTACATATGCCATACAAGTATATTCTTATAGTAGCATAGAAATCTATTCAATAATATCATAACCAATAAGATCATGCTTTCCCAATCCCAATGCTAAACACAAAACTCACTTTTTCAAGTTTGTTAGAGTGTATCCCAAAATACATTAAGAACTGTTGTGGTTGGTATCATGAGCACCAATCTGTATAGTATTTATGACATGGTCATGAATACAAGTAATTACTTTTTCCATAATATTACTCATTTAATAGTAGTATCTCTTGTTTTTTATATTCATATTCGATCTAATTTAGTTTAGATCGAAACTAATTGAGGTTTAGTGATGTGTATATTAGACAAAGACTCGAGAATATACAGTAGTCACACAGTTACAACGAGGCTTGTAATTGATATTCGGATGTGTCACTATTTGTGGTATATTCTCAAATAAAGTTTCTGGCTGAGATTCGCCTACACGAATCAGTTAGTAAAATTCGTTAAGACTAGTACATGTCGTATATCAAGATTTGGTTCGATGGTTTATCTCAATGAATCATGAGTCTTGGGAGACTCGTATAGACATATAGGTGTTCAATTGATGAGCATTGAATGACTCACCGGAAGAATTCATAACAGATGACACACCAACATCAATAAGAATCTTCCTGAATTGAGTAGCATATCTAATTCTTTGACTTGAGATACCACCGTGGATGTATGAATGATCCTCCACACTTTGACAACAGTCAAGTCTCTGGCCAGAATACATTATGGAAACGAGTTTCGAATATTGATTGAGAGATCACGAATATGTCGTTATGAATTGTACATTACAAAGATTTTACGTTATAATTTATATCTCTGGTACAATTCGAATAGCCTATGACAGATGGACTATAAGGTATGCCTAGACCTCAACTTGTATGGTTCAGCGTGGTTACCCGTGATCGTCATAATTTATGAGTGGGCGAATTATGGATATATAATGTGTTCCATGACTGATATATTTGGATCTAGAAAGTCTCACTAATAAAGTACACTTGTAAAGTACCAAGGCAATTATTTACGAATAATACGCATTATTCGTAATGTTACACATGCCATGATAATCTTATATCTAATGTGTATATGGATATGATACATAATTTGATTAGATATACATTAGAATTTTGACACATGTCAATAAATAATTACTTAATTAATTAAAACTTAATTAATTTAATAATTATTTATTATGGAATATTCTTGGAATATTCCAAGCTTCTAAGATAAGCTTTGAAATATGGAAAAATAATTGCCATTTATTTGAATGATATTTGGCTTATTTTTTGGCCATGTATTTAAATTGTTTAAATGACAAAAGTACTCATCCCTTTATAATACCATGAATTTCGGCTAAGCTGGTGAGGAAAAAAAAATTATTTTTTTCATTTTTAGGTTTCACCTTAAGCTTGAAAGGGTTCAAGAGAGAGCAAAAAATTAGGGCTTTTAATTTGGCTAATTCAAGCCTCATATTGAAAGCATGAATGGATTACTTAAGAGCTTTAACAAAGGCTTACAAAAGAAATTTAAGGTAATTCCTATTATCTTTTGTGTTGTAAATTATTTACAATTAGTTTCAAGTTAGTTACATGAGATGTAGCTTTAATTCCTCCTTGTTTGATGTGTGTAGAATGATAGAAACCAAATTAATTAATATATATTTGCACGTGTAAAATTAATTAGGCTAATTAGTGTAATTAGGCCTAATTACGGTGTAGCACACCAAATTACCATTCTAAAGTTGCCTAAGCCATTCCCTGGTGATCTAAAATTGTTCTTGAGTTATTTTATGATGGTTGACTATGTAACACCCCGGTAGAGGCAGGGTACTACCTGTAGGAGACAGGATTAACCCATCTCCATAAGCCTCCAAATTTACAGATAATCGGGTATGATGTATCCTAAAACTGGACAATCTGGATCATAGTCCAACAACGAAACAAAATCTAAGAAAATTAACAAACAAACAAAAGGACCTCAGGTCCACCAAAACACATCAAATCAACACTTTAGGACTCCGTGTCCATAACATCTATCAACAGTTAAGGGCTCTGTGCCCATAACTGTTGGGGTTTTGGGTGATGGGCGCAGCGGAAGCGCGGTTCGGGCGAAATCGTAATTTAAAACTTTTTCAAATTACCGAATAAATTATTCAATATCTAATATGAATAATTTATTCATATTTCACCTAAACCAATTTATTCGATATCAAATAGCGACATAAATATAAAGGAAACGCCGTGAAACTTTTACGAAAACCGTTTTTCCGTAAAATGACGCAAAACGCGTCTTTGACCGAACCGACCAGCTGACACTTATGGGGACTACCCAGGTCAGCCCCAATAGTTTCAGGGCAGTTCATGGGCTGACCAAACAGTGACAAACTCACTATTTGGACAGCTGTTACCCGGTTGGCTCAAAAGTCACCCGGTAACGTCGTTTTTGGCCGTTTTTGCTTATTTCAACTCTGAAATACTTTCCGGTAATTTTTCCAACACCCAAAATACATCCATTACATTCAAAACACATAAAATGCATCATAAAATTTCCAGTTTAATCACAACTGATCCAGAACCAAAAATTACACAATTTCATGCTTTAAATCCAATTTTTCAACATTAATCAAATTAATCAAAACACCAATTCAAGTCACCACATATGAACAACTCAAGAACAATTCTAGGTATTACAAGAGTGGTCATAACACTCTAGAATAACAACTCATCAATAATTGATCAAATTAGACACTAATTACACTAATTGCATCCAAATACTTCACACATGCTTCACCTCCTTCTAATTCATCCACCACAACCATAAACCCCAATTTTTACAACAAATAAGAAACCCTATATCTCAATAGATCTTCAAGAAACATGAAAAAAAAATCTAAGCTTAGGGAGTAGAGGAATTACCTTTAATCCTTTATTTTCCTAAGCTTTTTCTTTGATTTTCTTCTTTGTTTTGACTTGATTCATCAAACAAACATGAAACCCATTTCATTTTAGGAGTTCTCGGCAATGGCAGCAAGTTGAAGGAAAAAGAAAATATTTTTTCTTTTTATTTAATGGTGACCAACTTTAGCAATTAATAAGGGCATTTTTATCCTTTTCCATTTAATCAAATTAAATCCATTGACACTTTACAATAACAAATCAAATTTGGACAAATAAAGTGTAATTAAAACATGCCATGTTGACCAATAATAATTGGACAAATTCCATAACATTTGTGGAAAAAAGTTTATTAATTAATAATTCAAATATTTAACAATTAAATATCCAAATAATTAATTAATATAATTATTATTATTATATATGTATTTTTATTTAAAATAAATAAAAAATACATATATTTATGGCATGTGTCACAATCTCATTTGACGAATAATTAATGTGTATCTAACCGTATTATGTATCAAATACAAATACACAATAATTATTATCGGACAAAATCCCCTAATGCATGTGTTATCGTTTAACCGATTAAATGATCCGAATTAACTCATTTAATCCGGTGAAGTATTATGAATAATCCGTATTATTCATATCGTGTTGCCCAAGTGCTCAACGAGTACACTTCATATTATAGGACTCTCTAAGTTTAGGTTTATCCGTCACGAAATCTAATTTCGTGTCCATAATCCACCCACTCATGGATTATGACGACCACAGATAATCTCGCTAAACTATGCAAGTCGAGGTCGCTGCATATGTATAATCCCTCCGTCACAGGCTATCCATATTATACCTGAGGTATAGAAAAAAACGTCAAACCCGTTCGGTATAATATAGTCGACTTTCAATTTACGATCTCTAAATAACACTCGGAACTGATTTCCGAAGTTATACCACGGCCATGGATTTACTAGATTGTAAACACGTGAGGATGCATATGCCCTGTACACAGGGTTGACGGATCTTATCTTGATACGCACTGGATATCATGAGCATCAGTCCACACCCAACGAACAGGCGGAGGTCTGATCATGAATAGATCGTGGACGTGACTGCCATCAAAGTGTGGAGGATAACTCATATATCCCACTGTGGTATCTCAAGTCAAAGGACCAGTGTGCTCGCTCAACTCGAGAAGATTCTTATTGACGTTGGTGTACCATCTATTAGGAAATCTTCAGTGAGTCGTTCAGTGTCTTATCAAATAAACACCTACATGTCTATACGAGTCTCTTAAGACTCATGGTTCATTAGGATAAAGTATCGGACCAAGTCACGATATACGACATGTACTAGTCTTAGCGGATTTTACTAACCGACTTGTGTTAGTAAATCTTGACCAGGAACTTTATTTAAGGATATACATCTTATAGTGCGCTTCCCAGTGTCAATTACAAACTACGTTGTAACTGAGCACTATATTGTAAATCCTAGTGTCTTTATCTAATATACACATATCACTGAACCAGATTCAGTTTCGATTTAATCGTAATTAGATCGAATAAGTGTATAAAAGACAAGGGTGCTATAATTAAATTAGTAATATTATGGAAAATAGAATTACTCGTATTTATGAATCGAACATAAATACGATTCGGATTGGCACTCTGAGCACCAACCCTAACAATAACATCATATACAATCAAAAAAATTACTTAAAATATACAAACAAAATGCTCAGCACGACAAATAAAATATCGATCATAAATCCTAGACCTTTAAAACTCTTCACAGGACACTTGCGAGGGTGACTGTCGCTTGGGTGATCTGCGTCTTGAGCATGACTTCCAAAGCTGTCGTGGTTGACCAATCTGGCAGGCAACCTGTAAAACTAGCAAACTGGTTTGGTGTGAGTTATAAAATTCAGTAAGTAACAATGCTAGTATTACAACAAATAAGTCAAACATAAACTACAAACGAATAAGTCAAACATATCAGCAGTTTATCAGAATTATTAAATTATTACAAGTTCAAATTTATTACTTGTTTTATCCTTTATGCTTAACCCATATCAAATTTTCATATTTATATATCTACATATATGCCAATTTAATAGCTAACATCCAAAGTATACAATGCAAAACTCGAATACCATAGAGTATATCGTTTAATATCAAATCCATTTCAATCATGTGAAACATGAAGTCATACATCTATACTTTTATTACAAATATCCATCTTTGAAATATCATCAAATCGATAAGTCAATCAAACTTTCTTCATTTGAAACAAACTCTTTCAATTCAATGCAAATTTCTTTCAATTCTGATAGCCTCACTGTGACTTAACATGTGTGATTCATATGTATTCATACATATCATAACTCACTTCTCTTATATTCATGCAAATACAATTTTATAATTCTTACACATATACGTACATACGATAATAACTTAGCAAACACATTTTATAGCAACATATACTCACACTGGTTTTCAAATCATTCATTCATTCTACAATAGCATACACAATTAAAAAATATCATGAATTCTATCACACACACACATACACTACATACATACAATCATCGTACCACCGATAATGAATCACATATAACAATCAGTACATCAGAGAACACATCGTCAAATAATACAAACATATGGCTGGATTACTCATACAATGCTCGTACGAGATTCATTGCCTATTTTAGAATGGTATGAAATGAATTCCGACCGAACAGATTCATATCCAGCTCAACTCATATACCACAAAATCATCAACCAATAAACATACACACATGCACACATAACACGTAACTCAAACTCATCACACGATCATACACAAGTACATTCACGACAAACACTACTTCATCATCAGAATAGTCATACACATACGTATATACACCAATCAAAATGAATATACATATCACTTCGAATTAAGATACCATAGTCGTTAACAATCTTCATGTCTTTTACTTATCAATCAAATACACCCAGTTTTCAGAATTCTTATCAGAAACATCCTTGTTCAAAAACTTACAAGTTAAGACATCCATTCATAAACATATCCTTTTGCACACGTACTTTATCCATTTAAAAGAGCTTAGCTTATACCAATCCAAACATCACGATTTGTTCTAATTACCGATTCCGTATACCCAACCTATACATATCTAACATCATATGCGTATACAAATACATGTTCATATACTTATACATGTGCTTATACATATACTTATACATACTCATACATTTACACACATGTATATATATCATTATCGATTCATACACTTTCATACATCTATACATACACATAAACATAAAGCTTATTTCATATCTCACTTCATATCATATCAATAATAAAGATTCATACATGTGGTGGTCGATTATCCTAACCATACGTAATCTCGAACTTTGTTCACAAGAATGTCCATTAACTATCCTCGTCTTATCCTAAATACTTCAATCATCGATACATACATATATTTAAATGCAAATCATCATCCAAGTACTCATCGCATGGATTACTTACCTGGCTTCATGAGCACTACAGGTCCTAGTCAAGTCTTCCAAAACAAATGGCGAAATACCATCAGAATCGTAACTTTACAGAATTCTTGAGTTAACTAAGATAAAATTCCGGATCTTTCCGGGACAATCAAATTAAGTCCGATTTTAATTATTTCAGTTCTATTATCTTAAAACATCATTAGAAACTAGTTCATGCCACCAGTTAACTTAAATCTTTGGTTTACACATTTTTGGAAAATCTTCCGAAAAAATTTCTGAAAATGCTACGGAAGGGTCCCAAACCCTCCGAACTTGCCAAGATTTATATAAATATTTTTGTAATATCATATATAACTAATAACTATCATAAAAATCAAAACACATCCTTATACGCAAAAACCCACTTTTACCGAAAACTCACACATTCTGTCGAATTGATCCAACTTGTTCTATTTTCACTCGGATCCTACCAAATGCACATATTCAATATACTTATGCTCAAACAATTCAATTTATATCAATACGCTACTTTACGAAACTAGTGGAAATATCCGTATTTTTAACGGAAACTTGAAATTTGTGAGTTTTTACCAGGATGTCTTACCAAGATTTCGAGGGCATATACGGACTCCAAACGACCCATGAACGCACTAGAATCGACATAATTCTGATCGGAGGTACTGTTTATTCGTGGGTCATTATTCAAAGAATCTTTCTCTTTCGTTTCACGTGCAACCGTGCACGAAATGGAAAATCTGTCACCGCTAACTTGTAGTACTCTCCAAGAGCTTCGATTTGACTGGTGACTCGGGCTGTTAAATGAAGCGACGAGCTGGGATTGGAATACCCATTCACGCGCCTATTTCTTCTCGGTTTCGCCAGAATCCGGCGACTGTAGGCCGACCACAGGCAGCTGGTGGTTTGCGGTGAGCCGGCGCTCTTTTATGTGTCAACGGGTCGGCTGGCCATCAGTTCACGCATATACTAAAAATGAAGTGGGGGTCGAGTGATATAGACTTTTGATTTTTTTTTCTCAATTATAGAAACTTGAGGGTATTTATAAGAAAGTTTCTGAAAATTACATTCTGACCCTCGAAAATTGCAATCAGGCCCATGACATAGGACTTCCTCGAAATACGTATTTTTTTGAAGCCATTCTGATATAAATTTCGAAAAGTGTTCAAAACAAAAGTTATTCATCTCAGAAAAATGAGTCTGATGGTTTAAGAATCAGCTCAATCAGAGTTCATTTGCTATTTTTATAGCCGAAATAAAGAATTTTTACGCGTATAACGATATAAATATAAATTGGTTAATTGATCACTGTAGCTGTGGGATGGTTCGGTTTCACGACTAATCTAGTTGTCCGGTTATCTTGATTGGTAGATTCGATTAACTGGTAAACGAGTTAATGTGTAACCGCGGAAAGTGTTTTCGAAAATTTTGTCTTACATTTTTATGCGTGATTATTCCCAATATTTGATATTAATGAGTGATTAGGGCGACATACGAATAAATTACAAACATATGATATCATTTAATTTATCTGGATTAAAAATATTTTAAAATTTGATTTCGCCCGCCGACAAGCTTTCGCTATATTTACCCAACAACCCTAATATAATGAATTAGTTCATATTTATATTCCATAATAACATATAATTCATGAATATAATGAAAGACAACATAAAACTAAAAGATTAAGAGAGAAGAAAAACTCGTGATTAGAACCATTATTTCAATCTTCAGGTTTTCAATTGAATCTTCTTGTTAATTTTTCTCTCCCAAAATCATTATTTTTAACCCAATAATAAGGTAACTTCTTTATATAGGTGCTACATGGGCTTTCCTACACAGATTATGAGTAAAAAATAAGACATCGGGTAGGGACTTGGTCCGTGGTGCCAACTCTTTGTTACTTGCTAGGTGATATTCTTCTTTGCTGGCGCCGCGATTGCTAGCTCTGTGTTATTAAACTCGTGCACTTGTCTTGATCTCTCTTTTGTCCTAAGCTTCCATTCAATTTGATAAGCTCCAGGCCTGCAAAACACGAGAAAATAAGTAAAAAGGGAAAGATGTATCATGTATATATATCAGCGGCATCCCAAATTTAAGATTTTACTAGTCTATAATAAAATAAAAAATAAATAAATAAATAAACAAATATAGAATAACTACCTAATGCTAAGTAAATAAAAGAAATCAAACATTATATAAATCAAAGTGTTAATAAAGTTTGATTCCATTAATAATTTATGTACACTCATTGAAATTAGGTGTATATTCTTGAGTCGTGGTTAGAGGTGGCAAAACGAATTAATGAATCGAATTTGTATCGAATCTTAAACGAATCGAATCAAAATGTGATGGATTCGCAATCGATTCGTTTATTAAACGAATCGAATACGAATATTCGTTTAGTCATGATATTATTTAATAACATAATTTACCATAATTTATTTACATTAATTTTTCATAAATATATACATATGAAATATGTAGTTAATATATGTACTAAAAATACCTCACCAAATATCGACAATATTATTTTTTCTATGGTAATTAACCATAATTTCTCGAATCTTAATTGAAAAATAATAATAACTGGTAAAAGAAAATAATAAAACGAATCAATAAGATTCAATTCGTTTAATAAACGAATCGAATCGAATCGAATTGACCCATTTATTAAACGAAACCATTTTTTCAAACTCGTATTTGCTTTAAAGCGAATCAAATCGAACGAATAAATGAATTCTAACCCAAATTACCACCCCTAGTCATGGTTGAACAGCGTGGGTGAGATTATAAATATAGTTTATTTAAGAGAAATTATCATTTTCTACCAAATAAATTAGTTTATAAATGAAAATATCCGAAAATTTTAAATAAGTTTAATTTTATACTCGAAATTTCATTCAATGTATTAATTTATATTTTTTGAATTTTATATATAAAATTTTAGTCAACATACTAATTTACACCTAAAAAGTTTTAGATATTGTACTAATTTATACTAAAAAAATATAAATTAATATAATGACTCAAATTTTGGATATAAAATTAAATGTATTTAAAACTTTTGAGTGTTTTCAGAAATAAACCAAGATTTGAGGGTAAAAATAATAATTTATCTTTATTAAATTATACCCAAACGTGATGGTACGGACTTATGCTAAAATCAATGGTAAACTATGTCTTTTAATGTGATTCTAGTGAAATATAGGGATCCTAATGTTATTATCATTTTTATTCAAGCGACGCGGTCAGGAGACTGTGTACGAAAGTGTAAACCAAAACGACGTCGCCTCCTTGATTCATTTTGTGTCCTCCTGTTCTCAAGGGCTAGAAAGGCATCCTCTCTCTGCAACTCTCTATCGTAAACCACACCGATTTTTGCTCTGCAAGGTAAGCTCAAAACTCCGTCGTTTAATTCCAATAATTAGTTTCACATAAACCCTAATTTACATTGCGTTGTGATAAAAATTTAAAATCGAAAAAATTAGATAATTATTTTTTGATCTTTCTCTCGTTGCTAATCGTTTAAAGAATTGTACTAAAGTTGCGATATTTCGAGTAACACTTTGTTTTTGTGCAGGTTCATTTGATTTTAAAATATGGGTGATAGTCAGTACTCATTCTCTTTGACCACTTTTAGGTATAAATTTGAGTTAAAATAATTGAATTTTAAATAAAGTTTTGATTTTTACAATGATTATGTAAATTTAATGTTACAGTCCTTCTGGGAAGCTTGTTCAGATTGAACATGCCTTAACAGCCGTTGGATCGGGCCAAACATCCTTGGGAATCAAAGGTGCTTTTGTTGGATTATTTCTGAGATTATCTAAGTTATTCAATTATTAACTATTTCTGTTAATGAGTTTTGTCATGGCTTATTACATTTGGCTGGTGTTGGTTGCAGCTGCTAATGGCGTTGTCATTGCTACTGAGAAGAAACTACCGTCTATTTTGGTTGATGAAACTTCTGTGAGTAAAGTTTCTTTTTTTTTTTTGGGTGTATTCTCTTGTAATTTGTTGCTGTATTTCAAGATGTAGTTATGATATCTTTTTTTAATTGATTGTAGGTTCAAAAGATTCAGTCATTAACACCAAACATTGGAGTTGTGTACAGGTTTGTTTTCTTCTTCTTGCCTAGATGTTTAATAAGTTCAAATATATGAAAATAGATGTTTATTCGGTGTTATATTCAATGTTTAAAAATACGGGGCGGCGCCTCGAGGCGGACCTCCTCGAGGTGATGAGGCGGGCGCCTTGATCCGAAAATCGGAAAAATAATCCAAAATACATTCATTTCTTCATAATTCATAGTATGTTCAAAAAACTATTGATAAGTAATCCAAAATACATAAATGCATTCACATGACATAAGAAACAAATGCATTCACAGGTAATGACATAAGATAAATGACATATTTTCAGCCAAACAAGTCAACATTTTCGAGCCAAACAAATTGATAATCTCAGACTGAAATAAATCAAAACAAACTTTCTGGAAATTAATATCAAATTATGGAGACTGTCTCCATATCACTGCTCTTTGTTTTTTTTCTATTTTTCTAATTGTATTTGTTTCACTTTTTTCTTGGCTATAATATGATTTAACCAGATTTGGTGATGCATTGAGTTGACAGCCTTTGTTTTACATAAATGACAATATAGGATATAATTTAATGTTTATGGGAACACAACAGAATTTAGATAAACACCTTTTAGAAATGAATAAATTATGGAGACTGAAATCATCATAAATGAAATCTCGATTCTTACCGAGCACCGTGTCGCCGAGGGAGAAGATTATTTGAAACCCTAATCTTGATTTGGTTTTTTATTTTTTTTTTTATTTTGTCAAATGAAACGATTCCAAAACGTCGTCGTTTCATTTTAGAAATTTTAAAATAAAAAAAAAAACCCCTGCTGGTGAGGCGGCCGCCTCAGACCGCCTCACCAGCAGAGAGGCGGGCGTTTCAAAAAAACCTCATAAGGCGGCCGCCTCGACGCGCCTTCGCCGCGAGGCGGCGAGGCGGCGCCTCGAGGCGGCCGCCTCAACCGTTTTTTTAAACACTGGTTATATTTCCTCATTATTGTCTGACATCATGGACTTTGAAAAATGTGCTGTTTGTGGCTAGAACTAATTTTTTTTTTTGGTTATGTATTTCATTTAACTCTTAGTGTGTTCTTAAAAATATGTATTCCATAAACTGAGTGATATGTGGCCTTGTACATTCTTTTCATCATCCATCACTGTAGAATGTTGATCCTTTATGTTTGTGGTGGGTATATAAGTTAAACAGTGAACCTCATTAATTTTTTCCTCTTGTTTGCGGTGCAGTGGAATGGGTCCAGATTTTCGAGTCCTTGTTCGAAAAAGTAGGAAGCAGGCAGAGCAATATCACCGACTGTACAAAGTACCACTCTATTCACCATTACTTGTGTATTTTTCCCTTCTATGATATTCTTACTCTCTAAATTTCAAATATCCATTCATCTTCTATCTATTCATCTAAAGTCAGATAATCACATTTAGAACCTTTAGTGAAGCAACATTGATCAATACAGTATAAGTGCATACTGGTTCTTGTTCTTTGATACTTGAAATGATTGACTTGACTACTTGAAAACTTTAGGTCGCTCTGACTTTATATGTGATGTGATGTTGGTGTTTTGCAGGAGCCAATCCCTGTTACACAACTTGTAAGGGAAACTGCTGCTGTGATGCAGGAGTTCACTCAGTCGGGGTAATTATTCCTTGTTACTGATGTTTTTTTTAACCATCTACTTGTATCAGGAATAATCAAGCCTTTATATGCTCTCAACGTATTTGATTTTGACCTATTGTATCTGGTATATTACATTTCTTTGTAACAGTGGAAAGGAGACTCTCCTATTATCTTATTTGTGGGCATGTTTGTATCAAACTTGGGATTTGTAATGTATTGGAAAAATAGGCAGAGGAAAGTCAACAAATCGTTGGCCGAATGTGTGCCGTCTGTTTCTTTCTGAATATTAATTTGTTTGTTTCTTTCTATTAGTGGTGTGAGGCCTTTTGGAGTCTCATTGCTGGTTGCTGGTTTTGACGACAAAGGTCCACAGTTGTATCAGGTATTTCAGTTTCCCGTATCCAGTTTATGGAATGGTATTATTGAGTCTCCCTTGCAAAAATTAGTATATGCAATGCAATCTTATTATTATTATTTTTTTTATGTGAATTTTGTTCTAGGTGGATCCTTCAGGTTCATATTTCTCTTGGAAAGCTTCAGCAATGGGGAAAAATGTCTCCAATGCAAAGACATTTCTTGAGAAGAGGTGAGTGATTTTGAAGAACATTTTAAATTACGCGTTTACGAAAGCCTGTGTTACCTGTGTCAAGAAGAAATACAGACCCATAGTAATGGGACTCCACTCACATAAATTTATGTATTTGGAGCCTAAGTCATGTAAATTTAATTCTATACTCAGGAAGTTCTGTCAGTTGTCAATCTTTTAATCCTTGTTTCTATTAAAGTTGTTCCTGGCCAAATTTTTTTGGTCATCATTTTGAACATTCAACATTTTTTCAGTCATAATTTTGAACATTATGTGTTGTCTTATAGGTATACAGAGGACATGGAGCTTGATGATGCTGTACACACGGCAATATTGACACTTAAGGAAGGGTAAGCATCTCACTTCCCCGCTCCTTAAAATGGATTTGTTTTTATAGTAATTATGAGGGTCCTTTTTCATGGTTGGCATCTAACAGCAACATGCCTACCCTATATAGTGTCTTTTTTTGTGAAGTTATATTCAACCAACATAAGCTTAAAGGGGTTTTCCTTTCATATTGCTAGTAGGAAAGTTAAATGATTAGCTGTCTCTGTTGTGTTTTTAAAAAATTGAATGCTTGGTTCATGATTCCTATTCCTTGTTATTTATAAAGATTTGTTCTTCCTATTTAACTGTCTAACATAGCCCTGTTCTTCCTTGTTGAAGATTTGAAGGACAGATTTCTGGCAAAAACATCGAGATTGGTATAATTGGTGCTGACAAAAAGTTCAGGCAAGTTGCCATTTTTTGTCCCGTGTGCGCGTTCTAATTGATTCTTAGTGTGTGATGCATGGGGCTGTTCACCGAAGCCATATGAGCAGTGTTTTTCCACTTTAACATGTTGAGGATTTGTTTGATCTTTACCCGAGAATCTATAGAAAATCAGTTTCTGAAAATTTAGTTTTAACACTAAATAGTTAGTTATTTATGTTATAATGATGAAATTCCACATGCTTTCTTAGCTGACCTCCTTTTTCATCGTGATCATTTTGCTGCAGAGTGTTGACTCCAGCTGAAATCGATGATTACTTGGCTGAAGTAGAGTAATTTGCTTTTCTTTTATAGTAGAAACTGATGTTATTTGGTATTTCGTTGAAATGGAAGTATTGTGAGAGATTGAATTTGGTGAAAGCGAAGTGCTAAGCAGTCACCATAGACTTTAAATGTGATGTTCTGTATTGGGAATTATTTGCATCTTTGATGAATATGAAATTGGGATTTTCTTGTTATGTTCTACACCTGTGTTTCTGTGATATTCGATGGTCACTGTCATGAAACCATTACAGAGACAGATCTTTTAAGCTCTATATGTAGTAGTCTGATCACCAATAATCAGAGCAAGAACACTCGCCATGTCTAAAGTGGTGAAATCGACGAGGGTCTCTAAATATGAATGTTGTCGGATAATTTTACTGATTAACTTGTAACCAGAATGACAATCACCGCAGACACGAAGGTCCTTGGAAATTCTGATGGTTGAACCCTCTGGGGGTTTATCAAGCTGAATTCAAGGGCAAGTCTCACAGTGGTTCCAAAGATAGTAAAAAATCTCTCTGTTACATATCCATTGCAGCAGTTGCAACAAAAGGATCAAGCCAAATCCAAGTTTATCATTGGTATAAGAAATATTGAGGTATGATTTTTTAATATTATATCATTATTACCTGATTTTTTATTTTAAAACTTTTTTTTTTTTTTTTTTTTTTTTTTTTTTTTTAACCTTATATTTTACTGCATTTATGATAGAGATTTCACATTTTTCTAAAAATAAATGTAGTAAACTGTAAAGATATAGGAGTAAAACATTTGTTATTTCCCAATTTGGAGTGAAATGACAATAACCCTCATTTTGTCACTGCCTCATCTGGTTTTTCATTCAAATTATCCAAAGAATCTCAAGCAGATGACAAAGTTGAAAATGCAGTAGAGTTCATTTTATGAAATTGTGACTCATCAATTCATGCTGTCAAAGATACAGTGAGCCTCTTTTATACTACCCAAATTACCAAATATGGGCACTGGTGATGAAGTTTTAAGCTTCAAAGATGAGTTGGGACGTCTCTTTATTTTTTATTTTTAACTCATAACTCCTTTTTAATGTACATTTTATTTAAATTTAAGGCAATTACTGCACATGAAATTTTCCAGAATCAAGAATACACAATTAAACTCCAAAGGGTTGTCTCAGTGGTAAAGTCTTTGGGCATGAGTGATTTGTTTCTTTTCAGGTTCAACTAGATGCATTCCCCTGAGATCATGTCCCATAATGTAAAAAGCTAGTAACTTATCATGATCTGTGTTGGGAAATTTTTGAAGACTCAAGATAAATTTCAGATATTAATCGAGGTGCGCGTAAATTAGTCTGAATATCCTAATTACTGAAAAAAAAAAAAGAATACACAATTAAATTAAACTGTGCCAATAAAATATAGTGGGGACTGGGGAAGAAAAGAAAAACAAATGGGCATAAATCATAGATGATGACATCTCATAACTGGTGTTTTTTGAAAAAAAAAACTATTATTTTAAAGAATAGCGAATCAGCGAAGCTAAATTGAGCTTTTAGTGAGCTATGAGATACACCATATCGGAAAAATCCAGAATGTGGGGATAATTTTTCATCACGAATAAAAAAATAGATCATATTCTGGGGTTAATAAATTATCATTTATCTCGAAATTTAGTTTAAAAAATCTCAATCATTTAACTCGAGATTCCAGATGATTTTTCATTCAAATTCAAAAAACCGATTAAAATTTAAGATAATTTTTTTATTTCGAATCATAATCAGGACGAATCAAAGATGGGGTTTTATTGGAAGAAACATTCCAATTACCATCTCTGTATAACATCATTGACATTATTTTTCTCTTTAATAGAATCAATGACAAGTTTCAACATAAAATTAAGTTGAGTGTGACAAATGATAGTTGAGGTGAGGATCGCATGAAGTAACTGTTCAATTCATGTTAGGTGATAAACATTTGGTTAAGGAAATTGACTAACAATGGTTATTGAGCCACAAATTTGGTCAAGTATAAGGGCAATTTTTGGTCACTCGCAGGACATATAGCATCATTGACATAAATTCTCTCTTTAATATCCATAGACATCAATCATATGATGTCGACCATGTTATATAATTTTTAAAAGAGAGATTGTCATTTCCTACCATAATATATACTACTTATTTCTTACTATTTTTATAATATTCTGACACCGCTCCCCTGAAGTTAAAATTCAAAAAATTATTTTTTGCTTTTACATAATTACCATTTGTTATAAAATAATTAACATTTTTGTATAATCATTAATTCATTTAAAATAATTATAAAATACTAATAAAATTATAAAATATGATATTTTTTATACAAAACTTTTGTAAATTCTAGTATTTTTACATATTTTTTTTTTATTATATTACATTTTAGTATAATTTTATGTTAAATGCTTTCATATTTAAATTCACACTAAATGATATAATGAATAAATGAAATAAAACTAATAATATAATTTATAGATCTATTAATCTATAAATTGACATTAAAAAAATTTATTTCCCTAAAATAATTTACAAAATTACAACTCAAAAATTTATAAAAAATATATGAGAGATGTCAATTTAATAATAATGTAAAAATATTAATTATTTTATTATAAAGGTAAATATATAAACAAAACACTAATTTTTTTGACTTTGTGACCATACGAGGTGTTAGGGCATTATAAAAACAATAGAATGATAAATGTTATATATTGTAAATACTAGGGAGGAAAACGACACTCTCTTTTAAAATATGTTACAGTTTTAACAATATGATTGTTGTTCCGTAAAATAGTTTGAATTTGAATTAGTTTGGGTTATATTTATCACTTTTAGATCAAATATTTTTGACACATGGTGTTTCCGCAAGTACTTGACAAATTTCCTCTTTTAACTTCACAATGATTAATACCGTTTCAATAAATACATGACATTTATAACTCAAATAAAACAGAGAAACCTAAATATAATAGAAAATTCATGTTCATGGTCAATATAACTCATAAAAGGTTACCCAACAATAAGGGTGGCAACGGGCTGGGCCGGGCCCAGGCTTTGAAAAGCCCGGCCTGAGTCCGACCAAAAAAAATTTGACCCGGGCCAAATCCGGCCCGATTTTTTTCCAAAAAATTCAAATTCAAATTTAAATACAATTTATATTATATAAATACATGATCAAAATTAAAAACATACAAAAAAAAATACATTCACACTATATGCAAAGACAATTCACGATTTAAATGCTACAAACAAATAAAAATGCTACAAATATATTAAAATATATATATAATTGCAAAGCCCGGCTCGGGCCCGAACCCGAGCCGGGCTTTGATCAAAGGGCCCGGCCCGGGCTTTTTTTGCCCCGGATCGGGCCAAAGCCCGGGCGGGCCGGACCGGGCCCGGGCTTTTCTGCCACTCTTACCCAACAAGATTGCATCATCTATTTCTAATGTTTCAAATTTTCAATTGACAATCAAAGAGTATATTACCGAAACATATGACAATTTGGCAAATCTTGTGTACAATAGAATCAAATAAAATTATAAATATTGGCTAGAAGTATTATATTATTGTTTAGTAAGATAAAAGATCGATCCCTTATTCTATAGATTCTCATATTATTTATAATATTTTGTTAGAAATAAAATAAACTGATAGCGGTTACATTCCAGTCATTTTTCCCATTAACTGGCATACTCCCTAAAATATCGGAACTCCCGATTCTGGACGGTTGTCCAACTTAAAAAAAGGAAAGTAATTAATTGACTGTCTGATTCTTTGTTTATAAGATTCACGTGATTAAGGAGCTAATTCACTGGGCTAACTCCTCGCGCAACCCCCACTTGCCTTTCCTGGAAGTGAGTCTAAAGCGGTCGTTTTGCCGAAAGGTCCTGAATTCATATTTTAGCGAGACTCATGGGCCAACCTCTGACTGAAGGTATTGAGGTCAGACTCTGACGATGGGCCCTGACTCATTCTCATAGTGCATTTGGCCATATGTCAGATACTTGATTTTCTACCAAATATTTTCCCATTTTGTTTGCATTATTTTGAATAGAATGATGGGAACAAATGGTCATTTTTTAGGTAATTTGAATTTTTACAGTCCAGATGCACGGTTCACACCATTCATACTCCAAAGTTTGGGCTTGTAATAGACTTCTCGGTGCTCTGGTCTGCGTCTTTATCTTCTCGGGAACTTGACCGTCACGTCCCCTAAATATCGATTTCACTGCCTCTATCAGCTTCACCAGTTCAAAGTTTTCAATTTCAAACCCTTGTACTTTCCTCTCTTGCGAAACCGCTTCATTCTAACACTCTCACTTCCAAATCCAAGCTCACAATCTCTCTGCTATAATGGCTTTTTCATCTTCTTCTGTCGACAAGCTCCAACGCATGAGAGAGGATATTGATGGTCCTCGGGACATCTACCTGCAGCCGCTCCTCGAGAGTGCATCACTTGGGGAAGCTCACTCCGTTGCTGCCTCCCGTAGTGGCATTGTTATGGAGGAATACCACATCCGGATCCTCCGGTTCCCCTTTTAGTCCCTACTCAACTACATCTGCGTGTTTTGCAACTTGCATCTGATGCAGCTGGGTCTATCGGTGGCGTAGATAGGTAGACATTTGCACCCCAAAAGTCAACAATCATGTTCACGGGGCTGTCTACCTCAGATAAAGATTGGTCTTCTAAGGGTCTGCTAATGGTGACTGACAACTGACAGACTGTCAGCGTCGATCACATTGTCTTTCCTTTGAGACTGTTGATGATCCAATGTATTTTTCCAGCTCTTATTTATGAGTATGAAGTTTATGCCTTTTTGGCCAATCGTAGGGTTTTACTTATTTATCCTTTATTCACTTTTCAGGTCCTAGTCTTGTATACATTCCTATCTACTCCAAGTTATCCAATGAGAGGGTTAAGTACTTGTATCGGTTTGTTGACCCGAGGGGAAGTGAGGCGCTCCATATCAACAAGATGATATATAATGATAGTCTTTAGGTCCTAATGCGGTGTGGCCCTTATTTCTCTCCCTTGAGCGCATGCGACCCTACGCTCGCTCAACTCGAGAATATTCATATTGACGTTGGTGTACCATCTATTAGGAAATCTTCAGTGAGTCGTTCAGTGTTTATCAAATAAACACCTACATATCTATACGAGTCTCCCGAGAGTCATGGTTCATTGGGATAAACCATCGGACCAAGTCACGATATACGACATGTACTGGTCTTAGCGGATTTTACTAACCGACCCGTGTTAGTAAATCTTGACCAGGAACTTTATTTAAGGATATACAACTTATAGTGACGCTTCCCAATGTCAATTACAAACTACGTTGTAACTTCGCACTACATTGTAAATCCTATGGTCTTTGTCTAATATACATGTATCACTAAATCAGATTTAGTTTCAATCTAATCATAATTAGATATCTAATCGTAATTAGATCGAATATGTATATAAAAGAAAAGAGGTGCTACCATTAAATAAGTAATATTATGGAAAAAAGAATTGTTCGTATTTATGAATCGGACATAAATACGATCCGAATTGGCACTCTGAGCACCAACCCTAAATATTTCTCCCACTTGCTCTAGTGTCAATCCACGGTATCATATACACATCTCAATATGTATCACATACTCATGGCCCTCAAGAGCTCACCTAGCACTCAAGAGGTAGGCAACAACAAGTAAGCCCGCTATTACAACTTGAGTTTGTCCAACAAACCCAATCGTTTCCCTTAGCCAGCATCATTCATATATTGTATAACCTAAGTTATACATCAATATGACTCTGATGTGACATCAATATTGTGTTATATCTACTGAGTTGTCTATGTATTTAGAGATCAAATCCAAATACTATGCAGACAACCGCAAGCACAATATTAATATCAAAACTTCTAGTCTATGAGATCACTATGCAACTTCATAAGTTACAACTAATTCCACTAATACAGTAGAATCAACCGTGACACTCCCACTGTATCTTTTTCGACTTTATATGACGTAGACCATCTAACGTCATAATTAGACTCAAAAACTAATCTGACCCTAATAGTTGCGGATTATATTCTCCATGAATAAGAAACTCGTTCTTAATATCTCAAAGATAAGAAAGAACATATTTCAAGACACATCCTATGGTCTGCAGCATATAAAAATAACTCGTAACAATTACAATTAAATTGATATTTTTAATCGTACATAATACAGTATTCATTATGTCATCATCATATAATGCATAAGATTGATTAGACATTCTAATCAATTTCTCTTTCGACTAAGGAATCATCATTTACGAAAGATAAATACTATATTCAAGAGACACATTAACTGTCAAACATTTATACTAACTGTCAAACATTTATACTAACCGTCATACAAATAGTTTTGTTTTGTCTTTTATTAGATCATATCTAATGCACGACTAATGAGAGTATCTCACAAGTCTCTTAGTTTTATATCATATATGAAACTTTATATCAAATATAACAGAGACTACTCCCACTGCTATCACGGAGAAAAGAAGACTTAGGTAAACCTTTCACCTCAAAAAAATTTCATTATTACATTAATAATGATAATGTCGTTAGGATATATAACATTAGAAAGAAATTTTTACGCTCTCACTGACCCTACTATCATATATGTATTCTCCATGCTTTGATAAAATCAGACAATCTGACAGTATCAAAATTAGAGAACACATATTTCCGAAAAGCTCACCTGAGTCTACAATAGGCTCTATAAGCTAGTATATCAAACAATAATTTTAGCAGAATACAAACTCTAGGGCCATTCTAGAATGAACTCTTCAAACAAAGAAATCACAATGGATCTCTCATTCAAAGAAACCATTCAGGAATGCCACTTTGCATTATTTGACTAAAATACATAGTTTAATATCAACATTAATCAACAGATATTTAATTGTTCAATCAATGCGACTAGAGACAAGTTTTCTCAGAATCTACAATAGATCACTGAGTAAAACCTTTCTCACTGTCATACTATAAAGGTCAAACCTTTAATTAGCTCACATTGCTTTTACTGCGCAAATAATTTGCACATTTTATGAACAATTCATAACGAAAGCTTAATCAAGTTCAAAACTTGATTGTAGTAAGCTATGAACAATCTTAGATCTATGGTTCAATGGTAATTTCCGAAATCGATATCAAATATCGCTCCCACTATAAGTTATAGGATAATTTTCTTCAATAAGAAAACAACAGAACCATTAAGTATCAAATACTTTTGTAAATGATTCTAACATCCTATTAAACTTATATGGAAGATATCGTAGGGTCATTTAATCTTATTAATTATGTAGTTCCATTTTTGCTGATCACTCTCTCATTTGACTTCAATAAGTAAAGTCTTTTCTACAATCATTAACATCTGATGTTACATACCAAGTAATAAAACAATTTTATTATTCGAGATCGTAGAAAAGATATTCGATCAAATAGAATACAATATTCTATTAAATAGAATAAATGATAAACTTTTACTTGTAAATCCGAGGCGCAAGTACTTTCAATTATATAACCATTATACAAAAGAAAGATTCAAATCTCAAACTTTTAAAGATTCAAATTTTCTACTTATACATATCATATACGTAACTGTAGAAACAAATAGAATATTAATTAAAAGGATGAATTAGTGTAACTGAAGCATAACCCCAAGAGTATTGAAAAACTAATTCGGTAACACTTAATATCAAACGAATCATATCATATAAGATTTGATTCCTCATACTGATCAATTCATCATGATGGAATCGTAGAAGAATCATATTGAGTAAGAATCAAATTCATTGAATAACCTTAGAACTAATAGCCATAAATTCATATGTTTGATCATATCAAACATCCTTGAACAGTTGATAACTGTGGTTTGATAACTGGCATCCGTTGGGTCCGATTGTGGATACATTGGGTGAGAGAGTTATTTATGACTCTGACTTGGATAAGATGGCTACAGTTGCTACTATTACCTCTGACTCTTTTTGGCGCTGGCCCCCTGCTAGGTCAGCAGCCCTTGTTGAGCTGGCTCGATCCCTTCTTTCAGATCCTTCTTGTTTGAGGGAGGATGAGTTGGTTTGGGAGGACGA
>SKCR01022496.1:0-39124 GCA_019454045.1 Zanthoxylum bungeanum
TCTGGCGCGGGCGTCCCCTCACCAGACCAGCGAAAAAAAAAACTCTTTTTCTTTTTTTTTTAAAAAATGGAATTGGCAAAAGGCGGGGGTGACTTAGCACATACCCCAAACGAGACAATCACAAGTGTAAGTAACAGCACGGAAGCCTCGAAACAGCGTCCTACCCGAGGTTCCCAAAACATAATTCCTAGCGGCCTCGGCGAAAACAAATCCAGCCCCTAGCCAACACCACGAAACCTCGGCGGACGAACTCCAGCCCCGAGCCGGTGGCACACAGAGGCCTCGACGGGACAAATCCAGCCCCGAGCCTACACCACGAAACCTCTACGGAACGAACTCTAGCCCCGAGCCGGTGGCACACAGAGGCCTCGACGGGACAAATCCAGCCCCGAGCCTACACCATGAAACCTCGGTGGAACGAACTCCAACCCCGAGCCGGTGGCACACAGAGGCCTCGGCGGGAAAAATCCAGCCCCCGAGCCTAAACATAGATGTAAGGCATGAGGTAGTTACGCTCCTGCCTCGGGAGTCTGATCCTACCTCGAGGGGTTCACGCGCTCCCTCATGCACTTCATCCCTTGTAGTATCTCCACTTAAAATGAAAAGAGCCATGTCGGCGCACTTCACCCGAGGGTTTGATAATAATACATGTGTTTGGCGTGCCACGGGTTTGGTGCCCTTTCTGACCTCAAGTCATTACCTTCACATCGAGCATGTCAAAGTAAATAATAAAGACAACTTTCATATTTAATTAATAAACAAGCGATGTGCAAGTTTCTTAAAAAAAGAGAGTTTTATTCATATTTAAAGGACATACTGCCCTTCTTACAACTTTTTGCGGGACATTTCAAGATAGGCTTTTACATTGGTTTTCTTCTGTCTTCTGCTTCGCGGTCCGACCGCATCTTCTGATCCGAGCTCCGAAATACTCCCGATGCGTATGCCAGAGTTGTAAACTTCACATTCAAGCCGGCTCCTGCATCAGGCGCTCCGTTGGGATCCCCGATCTGAACTTGATCCCAAGGTTTCCGAGCTGGATCACAGGGTCTGCTGAACTAGGCGCTCCGTCGGTGCTCATTCGACAATGCATTTTCCCAGCGCCTGGTTTGTTGAACGCATCCCTGGGTGTTTAGGCGAGGTCTCCAGTCTCTGCTCTACGCGGCTTTCCCGGAATACTTTTTCCCTCGTTATTCCTAGTTCAGGGAAGACCGCCTCACCAATTTGCACCTCACCCGTCGGGCGACCTGCCCTTGCCCTGGCTGACTAGCTCCCTGATCGGTCCCATATCACAAGTAACTTGCAAAGCTGGCGATCGACAGTTCAGGAAGTGCAGTTCCTTCATACTGAAGAGCCTGGTCAGCTGTCGCCAACGGATGTAACCCATCCCCCTCGTTACATTTCATTCGACAATTTACCCCGGATGGGTGTCCGTTGGCCAATATTTTTACATTTCATTCCACAATTCAACAAGACAATATCTTCATACATATGGACCCTTCCTTCCTCCTCTTCCGTCTTGCTTCTTCCCATTCTTTTCTCCTTCCACTCATTTTGCTGTTGAGCTGCTTGTGAAAATCGCAGCCTTCAACGCCCACCATTGCCTCTCAACGCGAGTTGCTTTTTGTTCGATCCCCACAGACGGCGCCAACTGTTGATGGCTGGTTTTCGTCTCAGGGACAATAACGGAATGTATTGTTCCTGGGATTCAACCTTCCTTCAGTAGTGAATTTGTTTGGTTATGAGGACAACCAAAAGCAAACTTTGGCGGAGGGAGAAAACATACATTGACACAAGAAATTAACGTGGTTCGGCGGGTTAACCCAACCTACGTCCACGGGCACATAATGGATGGGAGTTTTTTGCTGAAATGTGTTTGGCCGATCTGTTTTGTGGTCGGTCAGTGCGTAAACCTAGCTGTTTTACAAAAATAATTACAAAAAAGGCTTTATCTCTGCCTTTTTTTTTTTTTTTTTTTTTTTTTTTTTTTTTTTTTCTGTCTCTCTCCTTCTATATATACTAAGTTGTGGCAGTAAAACTAAGGCGGCTACTGTTCCCTATTCCGCAGAGCCTTCCACGTGAACCTGCCTCATTTACTAGCTCTCTGTCCTAGGCCTGCTCTTGCCGAAAGTGAACCTGCTCTCTGACATCCCATCACATCAGTTTGATTTCTCACTGCCACATGCATTTAGTGATGATGACCGCCTGGTGGGTGTTACCGAGAGATGACACGCGTAAAGGAGAATTACCTTCCCAAGGCTTTTGTCGGTGACTAGGTGGGCGGCTAGACGACCTGTGGACTCATCACACCTTTCTTTCTGACCGGATAGATTTCGACTTGCCTTCCCGCCCTAATATGTTCGACTGTGTATTTTGATGTGATCGGTTTATGAGTTTTGTATTGAATCTCATAGTCCGGTTTGCCCAGATCCGGGAGATCATATCAATGCTTTTCTGCAGAGCCGAGGAGTGCTTGACACTTCTTCTGGAAAAGGGAAATCCCATCTTTATCCCTGGCCAATTGCTTGATATATTACATCTTGATTCTTACCATCAACACATGTTTGTTATTTTTTCTTTCACAAAGCATTAGTTGAAGTTGTAGCATTTTGTATATACGTGTCATTTTTTTTTTTAATTTAAAAAAATTATCATTGAAGAATGGTTTAGGATTTGATTCTTGATTTTTTTTATGAATTCATATATTAGGTTATAATAGAGAAAGAGTTGTTAATAATGTTATAACTTCATGAATTATATGTACTTTGCATTTAAAATTTGTCTTCAATAACCTCGGACATCATCTAATAATTATTACTTTTGTTATATATGAAGGCCACAGTAGTCTTAATTTTTACCATTTTATTGAGAATGATTTTCATCAGGAGACTGTTATTACTTATTCGGTAGTTTTTGTATTTTTTGGATTGAGTTAAGTAAAAAAAAATTAACATTTTTTTTATGTTTGCAAGTTTTATTATTTTATCACTTATTAAATACTAACTCTAATATCCATATTTTTTAATCATGAAAAATACATTCCAGCCCCTACAGTCTCCTCTATTCCAATAACTAGCCAATTTATTATTAGCAACTTTCTAACACTGGGTCCAAAATTTTCTATAAGAAAGAATGATACTGAATTCAACCTGCAAGATAATGGATGATTCCTTAACTTGGAGATTTTAGGTGAAATTTTAAATAAAGTCTATAACAATTTTATTATATATTTACAAAATATAAAAATCATATTATACACTTAAAAATTAAAAATTATTATTTTTTATTTGTGATCCTAATTTTTAGCATAATTTTAGATTGGACACAAAGCTGCCTCTACTAACTTAATTGGACTTCTATAATTACTCCTATTATATAAGAAGACACCATTTTGAGGGTAAAACAATAAGCAAAATCTGAGAGAGACAAATCTAAGCATTGTATTATTCTCCATGGATGGTGTCATTGGATTATTTGCACACTCTTATTTTCCTATTTTGTTAATTTTTCGTTAACAAGAAGGACAAAATCTTTGATTTAGACATCAGGAAAAAATTTATCTTGATGCCCATTAATATCTCTGTCTTGCATGTGTTCCTCACTGAAAGCCACATCTACCTAATCCCACCGTCTAAGTCACACAGTGGAACAAATTATAATTAGATGAATGGTGGCGATTATGACTGATTAGACCATCATTTCAATTCTACCTTATCACATTAAAGAAAAGGACCATCAGCAATTAATCAACACCTACCCCTCTATTAAAAATAAAAGCTAAAAAGTTGGTAGGTTTGTCATATTTTAACAATGATGTTTCTCTTATGATTAATTAAATATTAACACTACCAAGAGAAAATCTACATAATATATTAAAATAAATCATATATTTTGTTAATGTATTAATTAGGATTGAGTGACAGTTCCGGATTTACCCTGAAATCAGATTCAGTGACAATAGGTTAGTTTCTCCATTAATATATTTACTATACCACTTATTCTTAATTTTTTTTTTTAAATACCGTATTATCCCTCAAATCTAAAAAAACTAATGTTTTTTTTAAGTAATTTTACCCTTCACTACTACTATATTAACATAATAATTGATGTTTTGGTATTTTTTATTTTATTAGATACAAAAAATTAATACAATTATAAAATTTAGTGACTTAAAATAATAAATATTGTTATTTATTTTTAACTATTATGATCAAGGCCATGACTTGATCAAGCACAACCCGACCCATTTACCACTCCTACTATCAAGAGAAATGCAATTTTTTTTTTTAATTTTTTTAATTTTTCGGATAGAGTTTCCTGCAGCTTGCTTCAATAATATGTTTGTTACTAGAAAAAATTACGAGAGATTACGTGATTTTGTTCAATTTTCTGTAGGACCTTGTTATTATTGCAATTTCATATGTAATATTAGGAAGGGTCCTAATTTTTTATTGGCAAAATGATGCCAAAGCAGTGCGTTCAGGTCTCTCTGTGTCCGAATTCGTTTATGCTTTTTTTTTTCCGCGCGTTCGTTTCGCCTCCCTTGTGTCCAGCAAAAAATCAATCCGAAATAATATCAATAACACTGGCGGGCAGGGGGTCGTCGGAACCGTGGATGGATAACCAACGGCTCATTTTTATAATAGTCCTAAAATTTTTTAAAAATATTATGGCCTTTAATAAAAAAAATATATAGTCAAATTTAGTTTTTATATGACTTTTCAAAACTTTTAGACTAAATTATAAAGATTTTAAAATTTTGAAGCCGAACTGTAAATATTTTATGGACTACAATAAATAATCTCTTGAAATTTAGATCAAATCATAAATTTTTAAAATTTTTGTGGGTTTAATGATTTTTTTCAAAGAGACTAACGAGTATCATTAATGAGAGACTAACACATGTCACAATTGAGATGTTGGACAATTATGACCCATAGCATCACTATTTGTAAAAGACATAATGTTTTTGTACAAATTAACTATGTGACAAAGGAAATTGTATTTTATCATTTTGTAATTGGATTACTTGGATATGTATAAATGATAAAAATCATTATGATTAGTTTTGGATTAATAAGATATGAGACATATTAATCCACGAACGGTTTAATCATTAAATATCCCTAGTCGCAGTATTATCGAGACTGGACATCGATAATGCGGAATAGACTAGTATTACACTTGTGCGCGTTATGGAAGCTTAACGACATAGTTCTCATATATTTAAGTATTGGATACTTATGCAAGTGTGATAGGAGGTTCTGTTAGCCGTTGGACCCGAGAAAGCTTCGCTCTGGATAGACCCCTCGGAATCCCATTGGAAGTATGACTATGTGTCTATGGGAATCCGAATCAGGGTAGGTGTATGTGGTCTAAACCTGAGACTTGCATCGCTAATACTTGCGACAATCAGTACGCTTTGGTTTTGGTCGTCCGGGGCTTTAACAGGTTCTGTGTATCGTAGTGTATTGGGTGTGATGTCAAGATGGAAGTATCACTTCAGTCATATGGAAATGATGATCACGCAGGATACATAACTAATACATAAGAGGTTCTGTGTACACCTCTTATGGGTTTACTGAGAATCGTAGTGTATTGGGTGTGATGTCAAGATGGAAGTATCACTTCAGTCATATGAAAATGATGATCACGCAGGATACATAACTAATACTCTTAAATGCTGCAGCTATCGGGATAGTATGACTAGGTCATGATTATCCGATTACATAGACTAGTTGCTAGTGATCCGATATATGCTTCGTACGGGGCAGACATAATTCCAGCCCTAGGCCTAGCATGTGATATCCGATACTAGATCGTATTATGCAATACATTGTATACTACGCCAGATACAGATTATATATTCCTCGTTGAATATTTCTGGAGAATTGGGTAGGCACAGTACTTTACTAGAAGCCAACATGTCTTGTAAATCGGTAAGAACGTGGTACGGGGTACGCAAGTGTTCGGATAATCCGGTGATCATATTACTGCCAACATATCCATGGATCTCATTGCTTTCTTCCCAAAGATTCACCGATGACATTTGACTCGACAAAAGTAATTTGAGATTAATTATGAGAGAGAAATTAATATGGGATTAATTGCGGCAAGAATTTATCAAGGATAAAATTCGTCAAGAAGAGAGAGAACGCGATTAATTTGGAATTAATCGATTGAATAATATATTGGATATATATATCAATTGAAATCGGATTTCAATGCGGAGTTAAAATTAGATTTTAATTCGGGGGCGAACGAATTAATTTGGAATTAATTCGTAAGTGACTTTCGTAATAATTATGCTAGGAATTATTATTTAATTAAATTAGATTTAATTACGCCACGACGAAAAATCGTTAATTGGATTAAACGAACCCTGGCCCAAAGTGTGTTGTGTAAGCCAACTAAATTTTGAATTTAAAGTGGTGGGATCCACTTTACTTACATCAATATTTTGACATGTGATGTGAGTAGTTGGGCTTAATAAATGTTAAGCATTTATCAAACACACCTACCAAGTTTTTGTGTAATTGAATGTTTTTGAAACAATCACTATTCACATCTCTCTCTCTCTCTCTCTCTCTCTCTCTCTCTTTTTCCCTTCCTTGGCCGAGAGCTTATTCTACCTCTCTATTGATTTTTGCTTCAAAAATCATCAAAGCTAGCACTCAAAGAGTTATATCAAGGTGATAGGGAAACTCACCCTTGAGTTTGGAATTCGATTTTAAGGCTTGAAGCTTCAACATACAAAGAAATTTTTGAAATCTCTCATCCGATCAAAGTGAGTATTTCCGCAACTCCACTTCTTATTCACACTAGAATCAATATTTAGAGACCTTGGGATGTCTTGGACAACTAACAATGGTATCATGAGCCACCTAAACATGATTTAAAATCTAGGGTTCTAAACTTTATTTGGGGATTTTATGCTTGGAGTATGAAAAATTCGAAATTGGTGTTTGGTTATACTTGGATGATGGTAACTTAGAGTCATACATTGATGAGTGGTAAATGTATCACTATTTCCACTCATTTGACCTAATATTTTCTATAGATTCTTGAGTTTTGTGAATAGTTTGATTGTTGTTTTGTGTTATTTTGTAGATAAATAGTTCAGGAATTCTGGAGGTGATTTGGGGCCAAAACAGTGAAAAAGGACAACAAAGGGCAAAATGGTCATTTGGCGCATCACGACGCCTAACGTGCGCCGACCTGTGCTAACTTGCGCCGCTTCATGCTAAAATACGCCGTGCCACATGTATGGGCCAAATTTGGTCCAAGGGCAATTTCGTCCTTTTACTCCAGGCCCAAGCTTCTACCTCAAAAGGAAGCCCCAATGTTTAAAGTGTATAGAGGCCTAGAGATTCATAAGCTCAAGCCCAGTGAGACGTCACGTGCTCAAAGCATAATCGGGGCTCACCCTACTTCAGTCCACATAACGCCCAGGCTCATAAATGTCATTCACAACCCATCCGTTCCAGCCTACAACGCAGTAATAGCTCCTCATAAAGTTGACTGTTACCATGATCCAACAGACGATTAATCAAAAGGCAATAAAGGCACACATTACTATAGCATGAATATATAAGGAACAAGGCTTCAAGAGGAAGGGCAATTTTGAACTTCTAGCACTCCTCACAGTTTTGAGACATCCTCAAGCTCACCACACGTCCGACTGATCGCCCTCACGGCACCCTACAAAGTTCAAGGTAGTATCCGACCTTTGACTCCCCACCTTCTAACTCCTTAGTACTTTCACTGACTTGAGCGTCGGAGTGCCCCCGGCACCCGCCACACCGTGGGCAGTACTCCCGCTCAATCTACATCTTTGTTTTACAGGATCGCCAGTGCCCCATCCTTACGAAATCTTGATTGTAGACCTGGAGCGAAAATCAGAGTCTACAATTTGGCGCCCACCGTGAGGCCCTAGCGGTTCATAGCATGCAAAGATCTCTCCATCTACGATCATTTCAAACACCCATACTTGTAAGGTGTCACACATCTAGCATACTCCAGATTTTATGATCATAAAATTAGCCATCCTCCTAAGATAATAACAAACATTCAACCTCCCAAGGGCCCGAGGCTACAGGTCACCTCAACAATCCTATCATCTGATCCAATATATTTACAGCATTCGAGAATATGGCAAAAGGAAATCCACCATCAAATGACCTTCCACTTAATTACCAGAAAAGCCACCATTGTTCTCCAACCAACCAAGCACAACAAACCCCTCACTATGTACAAGGAAATGTAAGAGTTTAAAAAGGAATTCATTTACTCCAGTCGACGTGTAAAGATCATCACTTGGACCATTCTACACACTTCCTCCAGTCGACATAAGAATACCATCATAATCCTTCACCATACTCAATCAACCAAGAAGTATTCTCTACCATTTTCTCCATTCGACATTGATGGCATGACACCCACTCCAGACGACGTGAAATTTGATATGAGTGGATCGTTATCTTCTCCAGACGACAGGGATGAATCCCAATCTCCTTCATACGACATGAAAGCGATACCATCTTCTACAGTCGACATTAAGGGGATTACCAACTCCATTAGATGACTTAAAATGGTTGACATCTTCTTCAGACAACACGAAAGGATTGTCATCTCCTCTAGACCACACGAAAGGTTAGTCATCCCCTCAAGTCGACATGAAATGATTATTTCCTGTTTTCTATATGAAGTGTATGGATTATCATTAGCTTCAGGCTACATAGGAAAACCTTAATCATATCTAGTAGAAAGAAGAATTTCATAAGCCTTAATCAGGTCCAGTCGACCTCTATCATGTCTTATAGAGTGAGGAGAGTGGACCATGTTGGACCTTCATCGGGTCCATTCGACCATACTCATGAATTTTCATCAGGTCCAAACCTTCGTATAGGTCTTGTAGACTCTCAGGGACCTTTATCTAACAGAGTGAGTGAATTCCCTAATGGATCTTTATCCGGATCATTCGACCGTTGTCTCATGGGTCAGACTTAGTTGACTGAAGACTCCCCGTATACCTTCATATGGTATGGAGGAATGAAGACTTTCTTGGACCTTCATTAGGTCCAGTCGGTTGTAAATTCCCATGTACCTACATAAGGTATAGTGACACATTGCCTGAGCTGATTGGCATCCTACACACAAAAGAAAATGTGAGTGAAACATGCAACAAAAATTCGCATGTGCATGGAGGTGTGTCCAGTCTACAATTGTCGATCATGAAGGAATCATTCAACCACGCGTAGCCCATAAACCATATATATAAGCCAAAAACTTGCTGCCAAAAGAAGCAGACCTATCATGAAGCCCACACACGCTATGTCGTCGTCTTCAAGCAAGGGACATGAGCAACGCCCGAGCCCACCGCCATGCGCGATGCTACATCAAACCAAACCAGAGCAAAAAGGCAATCCTATAAAAACTCCACCAACTGCCATATGCTCAAAATAATAGCAATAAAAGATGATTTAGTGCCGCGCCATCATGGCGACCATGGGAGTTGTAGGCACTGCATTTTTGCATGTGAGTCCCTGTTATGAGTCTCATTTGGAGACACTACCTTTTTAGTCGAGGAAGTTGCGGGAAACGGTTGTCGGAAGGGAATCGGTATTTCGTTAAAGTTTATTCGCTTGTTTATCTCCAGGCTCACTCATTGGACCTCCGTTTTAAAGCACCTTTAGCCTAAAAAACCCAGAACCTTTTAACCTTGGCCCAAACCCACTCACCATACCAACAACAACACCTAGCCCACTAAGACAAGGCCCACACGCCCAACCAAGGCCCTCAAAATACAACCCAAATTAAATAAATAAATTAATTAAATAATTATACCAAATTAAATAAAATAATTAATTAAATATATATTTAAAACATGTGTAATTAAATAAAACAAATAAAATCTAAATAATCACCTACCAAAATAATAAAATACTTACACAAATTAAAGAAATTGCATGCCTAATAAAGATAAATCAATATATATATACCAAACTTAACAAATATCATGCCTAATTAAAATCAATCATAACAAATTAAATATTTTGTATTCCTAATCTAGCCAAGATTTGTCCCCCCTCAATCTAATCATTTCCTTGTTGAATCCCAAATCAAATCCTCATTTTAATGCCAAAAATCCTTCCTTGTGAGACAAGGAGTAGCCCTAACCTTTCTCTATATAAACAACCCCTAACCAAGACATGCACTCCCCTAGCTCATACACAAGACTTACACGAAAATCACAACACCAAGAGCCCTAGCCACCCATGGCAATAGAAAGAAGAAAAACATAAATAATTCTCTTCATCTCCCCCACTCCACAACCGAAAACAGCAGCCCCTAAACCTCAACACATCACCGAAAATACACCTCCAAACAGCAGCCCATTTCCACCAAAAACAGCAGCCCCTACACCTCCTAAAACATGCCTGAACAGTAGCCCAAATCACCCCCAAAACAGCAGCCAAATCCTCTTAAAATAGTCCCTAAAATCCTCAAAACAGTAACATAAAAACTGCATTTATAATCCTTAAAATAATCACACAAGACTGCACTAAAAACCCATAAAAAATAATCGAAACAGTCCGTGGAAACGTCAAAACAGTGACCTGAACAGTGAGCAGAAAATACAGAGGAAACAGCAGCAAAACGGAGGCCAAACAGCAGCAAAATGGAGTCAAAATAGTAGCTTGAGTAGCGAAACAGTGAGGTAAAACGCAAACCAGTGAACCATAAAAGTTGCGGTGTGATAGCCTTTCCGACGGCCGTGAAACGCGAGTTCGAAAGTCGACATAAAAGGTTAGACCTAAGGGTATTTTCCACATTCATTTTCTGTTTTATTTGTATTATTTATTGAGTATTGCTTGCATGATTGTTATGTTGAAATGCATGTTGTGGCCCTTCAGTAGATAAATATGCATGGATTATGAGATATTGTATGTTGTGGCTTTGGAATAAAACGAAAGATGTGTCAACTCTCGCGGTATATCGGATGGAAACCCGGACATAAATTTCATAGCCGATTCCGAATGGACGGTAGTATGATCTGTACTCGGGATACAACTCCACGTACCGCTTGAGTAAATGACACTTTCTTTTGTCTTCTATTGCTTTGATTTATTTATTTTTTGTCATTTGAATTCTGCATGTTACTTTTGTATGCATGATTCAATCGAGCGCATGGGCTTAGTAAGTGCGATGAAAAGTCCCCTATTTGGAGGGGTTAAAATCCTTTACCACGATGCTTTGCCGTGCCGGTTGATGTGTGTTCGGTTGAATGCAAGATACGTTCAATCGGGCATACTAAGTTTGATATTATTGTTTTTTTAATTCTTTGTATGCTTGATTCAATCGAGCGCATGGGCTTAGTAAGTGCGATGAAAGGTCCCCTATTTGGAGGGGTTAAAATCCTTTACCACGATGCTTTGCCGCGCCGGTTGATGTGTGTTCGGTTGAATGCAAGATACGTTCAATCGGGCATACTACGTTCGGTATTATTGTTTTTAATTCTTTGTGTGCATGATTCAATCGAGCGCATGGGCTTAGTAAGTGCGATGAAAGGTCCCCTATTTGGAGGGGTTAAAATTTTTACCACGATGCTTTGCCGCGCCGGTTGGTGTGTGTTCGGTTGAATGCAAGATATGTTGAATCGGATATACTAAGTTTGATATAGTTATCTTTGTCTTTGTACGCATTGTAACGAAAGGCGCATGGGCTTATTGCGTTGGATTAAAAGGCTCTCCATTTGGGGGAAGAAAAGCCTAAAAGGCTACCTTTACCACGATATTTGCCGTGTCTTTCATCTTTTGGTTGCATTATCTATCCCTGTCTTGGCTCGACCTATTGTCATTGGTATACCTATATTCTCACCCCCTCTACTCTCGGCAACTGAAAAACACAAAGCACCTCCACGCAAATACCCTAGTTGATCCCCACCTTCACGCCATTACCCTCACCACCTCATCTCACGTAACAGGCCTCACCCTTCACGCAATAACACAGCTCACAAAACCTCACACTGCCACCCAGACCTGCATGCCACAACACCCACGCTCACGTCCCATTCACTCACGCACACACTGCCATTCACTCATGCGTACACAGCCCAGTACACTAACCTAATGCTCACCCACTGACTATCGCTAATTCCCTTCCTTTGCCTTCATGCCCTAAACTACAAACAGTCCCCACACATTCAAATTATTCACGCAATTCGCCTGCCATTAAGCCGCTTACCACAAGCACAACTCCTCACGTCATAAAGCCAACTATACCAT
Organism: Zanthoxylum bungeanum; assembly: GCA_019454045.1. Taxonomy (NCBI): domain Eukaryota; kingdom Viridiplantae; phylum Streptophyta; class Magnoliopsida; order Sapindales; family Rutaceae; genus Zanthoxylum; species Zanthoxylum bungeanum. Next base: position 12,285 of record SKCR01022496.1, read on the forward strand.
TCATGCATGTATTATGAAATCTCATATAGTCATTCTTATCTTTGTACGCATCATGATGAAAAACATGTTTATCCCATTGGTTTCATCATTTACCTTTGTCTTGGCTTAACATATTACAATTCGTATATCCATGTCATGATAGCATTTGAGTATTATTTCTTGTGGTATATTGGATGGAAACCCAGACATAAATTCCGTAGCCGATTCCGAATGGATGGTAGTGCGGTCTGTACTTGGGATACAATTCCACGTACCACTTGGAAAAGTGCTCACATGTGTGCTTGTGTGGTTAGTGTGTGTGCTTGTGCTTTCGTGAATACAATATGCCAATGAAGTTGTATGTTCGTTGCTACTTTGATGTACTTTCAAGCATGCAATCTTAGATGTAAAATATATGTAAATTTAGGTGCAAGTTTTATTTTGTACATGTGAATTTAGAAGCATGATACTCTCGGAAATAAGTGTTACTTAAGCTTGATTAAATTATTACATAAATCCTTTCATTACAAGTGACATAAGTAAGGGACCGTTCCGAACCCAACGGTTTGAGGTCTTCCCTTGCGAGGGGTGAGTGCAGCCTTAAATCTCATTTTCTCGGTTCACACCGGGTGGCGACTCTATTATTCTCCAGTTTAGTCCCCCGCGGGCTACTCCGTACTCCCAACCGGGCCGCGAGCCCGGGACAACATGCGTCGTCCAGTTTCTGTGTCCTACAGGAGTCAACCTCAGTTGGTCGAAATTGCTACAACCATTGCACTGTAAAATCAAAAACTGCAAGAAGAAATGTCTCGAGCGACCATGCACATAAAACACCCTTACACGGTGCTGCTACGATACCGCCATCATTGACTTGAACCAAATTTGGCTTTGGATGAATTCTTGAGCTGTTTTGTAGGATCACCAACTGTAATCAAGCTATTCTCTTAATGAATGTCACTATGAAGCTATGAATCTACTTCAGTTCGACGACTATCAAGGCCTAAAAATTGATGTTTCATCCTATCTGATTTGATTTTGCTTAATTTGGTTAGATGCCAGAGAACGGCTTTCATAACTGGTCCTGCTGGACCCAGTCCCCAGTTTAGAAGGAAGGAGACCACCATGCAATTCTGAAGGATCAACTGTTGCAGAACCAACTGAGCCCTTTTGGGAAGATGATGGTGCTCCTACTGATTGCAGTTCCTTCATAAAAGCTGTCCCAAAAAGTGTTTCGAGAGTTTCTCTGAAGAAATGATGTATAGACCAGGGGAAGGTGCCACATCTTTAAGGAACATTCCCTTCTGCAACAATGACAGGAGGTGATTGGATGCATGAGCAACTCCTTTTTCTATTGTCTGTTCAGTCTTCGCATCAGAAACATGCGCAGTTGGCCATAAAGTTTCATCATTCCCACCGATTTCAGATTGAATTGACTGTTCAAGGTCTTCACAAGTGAGAACGGTAGGAACTGGTGGTGGTTTATTGATATTGATATCAGGCCACTGCTGAGAGATTTCAGTCGTGACAGGTATAACAGTTGATGATAGATTCTTGTCTCCAGAAGAGATGTATCCCGCAACTTTCACATCAGAAGGCTGAAGTCCACCTTTTTCACCAATTAGTGAGAGCAAGTCATTTGGCCTGCTAGATGAGATATCATCAACCGGCTTCTTTTTTTCTTCAAGAAACCAACGAGCAAACTTTGAAGACTGGACAGCATGAGGAGCAAAGCCTCCCTTTCAGCGTCTACTAAACTCATACCTAGCCGACGTGCATGAATCCAATAACAGAAATGCTTCCCAGTCGACATGTATAACTCCCAGTAAAATGAATATCCCCCAGCCGACAACAGCAAATGGTTTCCTTAAAATCATGATAAATCAAGACACGATTTGACCAAATCCATTGACCATGCAAATGTCTGGGCTAACAAGCACATATTGCCTGCTTTCTTCATGTTGAAATCAAGAATCAGGCCTCTATTTGAGAAAGAGACGGAGTGCCAGAATAAGAGACTGCTGAGCCTGATGATACGAGTCGACCACGAGGGCTTCCTTGATACTTTCGAGAAGGCTGGCATCTATAATGGGTTAACGTTAATCCCATTGTTTCTTCGAGCATGTTTTAGTCAAGACGGCAACAGTTGAGCAAATAGAACTTCTAGGGGATGAATGAGTCGTCAATTGAACAGATTCAGGAGGGATAGTGCAAAGGGCAGTAGATGGTAAAAAAAAACAGATGGTGTAATTAATTGAGCTTCGTGAGCGTGTGGACCCCTATGGTAAACATGGGCACAGGTCCATCAGGAGAATAGGAATTGATAGAAGCAGAAGTGCATCTGAGTTCCAAAGGTGGAGATCGATCGTCGTCCTCGGGCATTTGATGTACGGTTAGATCTTGCCGCATGAGATTCACAAATTAAAAAAAAAAACAGTGCTCGCAAAGTATAGTTCTAATCGATGCGGGATCTTCGAAGTGGCGGCGAAGACTTAGAATTGGGAAAAGAGATCATGAGAGATGGGGGTAACTGGAACTGAGTGAAATTATGGATTTTTGAGGAAATAGGAGATGAGATTGAGAGAGTAAGTGATTGTGAGGAGTGAGCGTTGAGTTTCCCCACTATTTCTCTTTCACCTGCTGCTGCTGCACTGCAATATCCAATGACAGATGAGGACCCGACTGGAGGAACGACGCAAATAAAGAGGGTTTGGAGCAAACTCTCAAATCTCCATTGCCCAATAAAGTGGCCCACTTGCCAAAGTTCCAAACACATGCTGCAAGAGCCACGTTCAAGTTATGTATGGGTATTTGCACTTTACATTCGACATGGAGAGGACGAACCCTTTAAAAATATATCTCCACATTGCCTGTTCAGCGGAGAACATTGGTGCGACAGACACAATGGCATTAATATATCACATATGATCATTCGACATGGAGCATGGAATGTGCTTGGTAGAAGTTCCATTTGACACAACAAGCACATGTGCCCAATATTGGTTAAATACTGCATTCGACATAATGCAAAGAATGTTTGGCTAAAGCACCATTGGACACTACACATAGAAATACAAATCATTGACAGAGTTCTCATTCAACATGATGTAGGTTGGCATCAAAGACTTGTGCCATTAAACACAACACACATTTTTCATTGAACAATTGTCTCACTCGACATATGTGGGATGATAAAATATCTTGCTCATTCAAGCATTATCCGTAGCTACCGAAAAGAAGAAAGCCCAGCAGTTGAGCACAACGACAATGAACAAAGCCCATATGCTTGATCCAATGCGCAAGATATGGCCAAGAACCCCACAACGGTGGTTGTAAGAATCACAATCCAGAGACCACGTAGAGACGAGTGCAGGGCAAGCCCATTCACGCAGCTAGGCCCACTAGCCCATACGCATGGAAAAATACAAAGTTGAGATGGTCCAGCGTTCTGCCACGTACGCGAGCAAAACTGCCCACACATGAGAGAACATCTACTCAAAAGACTGCCACAATCTCAACAACAAAACCAATGTCCCACAAAAGAAAAAAAATATTTTTGCAAAGGAAGCACCTAAGGCAATGCACAAAAAACAAACCCACATCGAATGTTGCAGAGAAGACACCAAAAGCAACCAGAAATAGGCAACTCACGCTCCATCTTATCCATACTATGTTGATCTAGACTACATAAGGAATCTTTTATCATGCCTAGAATGAAAGATCATTAGTTACTACATCAAGTTCAATCGACCAACCTTCGTTAGGTAGAGTGAAAATTATTTTGGAACTCCATGAGGTCCATTCGACGTCAGACCCTCAATTAATTTTGTTAGGTCTTGTAGAGTAAGAATGTTAGTATGAGGAATAAATACCCTCATTGATATTTAGCAGGTATCGTAGTGTAAGGGATGAAACCCTATTGACCTTTCTTAGGTCTAGTAGAATCAGGACCGATGCCTTAGACTTTCATCAAGTCCATTAGTCAAATCCATTCGACGGTAGTAATATCATAGAAGAGTGAGGAGTGGTGACCTCATCAAGCTCATTGTAGAATCCAAGGCCTTCTTTAGGTATAATAGAGAAAGAATGACATTGTTAGACATTCATCAAATCCATACGACAGGTTTATTCAACCGTGGTCTTTTGGACCTTCATCAGGCATATGAGAATGAGTGATGACCTTCATGGATCCCATCAGATCCACTTGATAGCCCATTCGACGGTAGTTCCATTGAGCTCTGTCATGTCTTGTAGTATGGGGAATGAAGACCCTCACTGACCATTGTTAGGTCTCGTAGAGTGAGGAGTGAAGACCCTCCTTAACCATCATCTGGTTCAGTCGGTAGGGGACATCCCCTGGGTGACTCGTGTCGAGTCAAATATGATTATACAATTCACTCGTTTCATACGACATGTCGAGTGAAACTGCTCTCGTACCATCAGCAAAACCAATCGACAGGGGACATCCCCCAGATGACTCATGTTGAGTCAAATAAAGACATGGGCTTCCTACAGTCCCTACGACGCATGTCGTATGAGTTATATCCTGAACCTTCACCAGGATCAGTCGACCGGGGACATCCCCCACGGACTCATGTCGAGTCAAGTTGTAGACATGGATTACACATGTCTTATGACTTATACTTTCCTGGCCTCAACAAGACCAGTCGACCGGGGACATCCCCCATAGACTCATGTCTAGACAAGTTGTAGACATGGATTACACATGTCTTATGACTTATACTTTCCTGGCCTCAACAAGACCAGTCGACCGGGGACATCCCCCCTAGACTTATGCCGAGTCAAGTTGTAGACATGGATTACACATGTCATATGACTATTATCTTCCTGGCCTCATCAAGTCTAGTCGACTGGGGACATCCCCCATAAACTCATTTCGAGTCAACTTGTAGACATGGAAGACACATGTCGTATGACTAATATCCTGACCACCATCTGGCTCGGACGACTGGGTAATTCCCCAATGGCTCTTGTAGACTCAAGTTGATAACTTTACATTCGTTTGGTTCAATCAGTAGGCAACATCAACGCTCGAGTACACCAACATAATATGGCATCGTCCCAAGCGACCCATGCATCAAGTACTCTCCAAGGCAATGACTCATTGACTTAGAGAGCATGGGACAAATTGTATGGGCCAAATTTGGTCTAGGGGTAATTTAATCCTTTTACTCCAGTCCCAAGCTTCTACCTCAAAAGGAAGCCCCAATATTTAAAGTGTATAGAGGCCTAGAGATTCATAAGCCCAAGCCCAGTGAGACGTCACGTGCTCAAAGTATAATCGGGGCTCACCCTACTTCAGTCCATATAACGCCCAGGCTCATAAATGTCATTCACAACCCATCCGTTCCAGCCTACAACGCAGTAATAGCTCCTCATAAAGTTGACTGTTACCATGATCCAACAGACGATTAATCAAAAGGTAATAAAGGCACACATTACTATAGCATGAATATATAAGGAACAAGGCTCCAAGAGGAAGGGCAATTTTGAACTTCTAGCACTCCTCACATTTTTGAGACATCCTCAAGCTTACCACACGTCCGACTGATCGCCCTCACGGCACCCTACAAAGTTCAAGGTAGTATCCGACCTTTGACTCCCCACATTCTAACTCCTTAGTACTTTCGCTGACTTGAGCGTCGGAGTGCCCCAGGCACCCACCACACCGGTGGGCAGTACTCTCGCTCAATCTACATCTTTATTTTGCAGGATCGCCAGTGCCCCATCCTTACGAAATCTCGATTGTAGACCTGGAGGAGAAATCAGCTTCTACACCACATGTCACAATCTGAGAAGTATGCTAACATATATCGGATGCTAACGTGCGCTCTCCACGTGTCAACATCAGAGGAGATCTGATAACGTGCACCATGCCACGTGTCGCAATCCTATAGCACCGACAATCACCATCGCCACGTGTCGCCACGTCATTGCCACAGCATCACCACGTCAGCACAATCATTCATCTCTCAGCCGCCTTGCCATGTGTCAGCCGATCCGGAAAAAGCACCGTATTTGGCGTCGAAAAATGCGGCGCGTCACGACGCGCAAGGAGTGCGCGTCACGACGTGGAAGGCTTATCGACCCTTATAAATTCAGCTCGAAATTTCAGTTTCAGATGTACCTTCCTCTCTATAAATCTTTAAGTAAATAATGAGTTTGTATCTAGTTTAGTTTAATTTCAGTTCTGTAATTAATTTTACTTACTTTCTGTAATAGTAATTTACTTTCTTTACTTTTTCAGTTTTTACTATTCAGCAATGAGGAGGTAACTTCCCCCTACTAGGGTGAAAGGTAAATTTTTTATTATTGCTATTTAGATTAATCTCCCTTAATTATAATATATAAACTATTTAAAATTTGACTTAATAAGGATACCGCTATATTGGCCGGTTGGTAATTGATATTAAAATGGTTTTAACCTGACTAAGCAAGGATACCGCTATATTGGTCGGTTGGTAAATTAATATTAATTTGACTTAATCAGGTTACCGCCTATATGGCTGGTTGGTAATATCACACAAGTTAATATTATATTAAGGGAGATATATATAATAGTAGTAATAAAAGTGGATCCTCTAGCCATAACATTTTTCTTTTATTGTATTTTTTTATTTACTTTCTAGTATTTTACTTTCCAGCATTTTACTTTATGTCTTTTTTATTTAAGTTTTTAATAGTTGTAAATATGTGTCGTAGCTAAGCCATTTATCTGGGGTTGTGATAAATTCCAATATCACCGGTTATAAGGGGTTATTTTATAGTTTGGGTAATTTAAAGGTTTACATATTAAGTCTTAAACTTAATGCTTCTTGAAAACTGGCCACTAATAAGATTGATCTGGTAAATCTAAAATAAACTTGACAAATGAATTTTAGGTTTTAGCTTTAGACTTAATAGCCCACGATCTTCCTTGAGGATATATAACCCTTTAATAAATTTCCTTACACGATAGACATATACCTGTCAGGCGGGGGTAACCACAATTGGAACTTAATTTTAATGGATCCAGGTAATTTGGTTGACATAGACATATGGTTCAATTGAGTTATACTGGGTATTTGCATCTGACCATTGACCGGCGTAACCACACACGTATAACGCAAGTGCACGTATCGTTCAAGTAGTATAAAAATATCGATCCCACGAGGACTTAATATCTAAACTATTAATTTTATGAGGTCAAATGATTACTAATATCTAACAAGTTGATTGATTGATTTGAAATGGTGACGATTCTAAATTTAAAAGCAAGTAAATAAAATTGTCGAAAATAGGTTTTAAGAAAATTCAATATTAAAAAACTATCTAGGGTTGTGATTTCTTCCAATATCATTTTAAAGATGAAGTGGTTATCTTAAAGTTGGGTAATATATTGATTTATTAACCTGGAACAATAAATTATGTGTAAGCCTCTGTCGATGGTCAGACACAAATACCCAGTTTAACCCAATTGAATCATATGTCTATGTCAACCAAATTATCTGGATTCATTAAGTTTAAGTTCCAATTATGGCTACCCCCGCCCGACAGGTATATTCCTATCCTGTAAGGAAATCTATTAAAGGGTTATCTATCCTCAAGGAAGATCGTGGGCTATTGAGTCTAAGGCTGAAACCTAAAATCCTTATATCTAGTTCATTTTAGATTTACCAGTTCAATTTTATTAATGGCCAGTTAATAAAAAGCATTAAGTTTAAGACTCAATAAATAAATCTTTATATTACCCAAGCTATAATCCAACCCTTATAAAACGGTGATATTGGATTTCATCACAACCCCAGATAACTAATTTAGTTACAACACATAACTAGGGCTAGTAAAAACTTGAAAATAAAAGACATAAAGTAAAAATGCGGTAAAGTAAATACTGAAAAGTAAATTACAATAAAATAAAATGCTAAGGTAAAAGGAATTACTTTTACTACTACTAATTTAGATATCTCCCATAAAATAATATATAAACTTGTGATTCTTTTTCCAACCAGCCATATAGGCGGTAACCTGATTAAGTCAAATTAAGTCCAACCGGCCATTAAGGCGGTAAAAAGATTTGTCCATGAACCTGTCATATAGGCGGTAAGAAAGTTTAATTACCAACCGACCAATCTGGCGGTATCCTTGATTAGTCAGGTTAAAACCAGATTAAAATGATTACCAACCGACCATATAGCGGTATCCTTTTTAAATCAATATTTTAAATAGTGAATATATTATATTTAAGGGAGATTAATCTAAATAGCAATAGTAAAAGAATTACCTTTCACCCTAGCTAGGGAAGTTACCTCCTCATTACTGAAAAGTAAAAACAGAAAAATTAAAGAAAGAAAAGTATTGTGCGTAAAAGTAAATTGCGGAAAGTAAAAACTGAAAAGTAAAGAAAAGAAAGTGCGAAACTGAAAATTAATTACTGAAAACTAAAAATAAACAAACTAGATACAATCTTCTTATTTATTCATTAAGAATTTCTTAGAAGAAAGTATGAATTTTACAAATGAAATGGCTTGGTATTTATAGGCAAAATTTTGCCACCATCAAATCATCCATCAAATTCTCCACCAAATCCATTATTAATTTCTCCACTAATTACTCCACCAAATCCATAATTGCTCCACTAATTACTTATCTTGTTTGGTGTTGATTTGATAATTTTTATTAATTATTAATTAATTAATATTTTGCTTTGAAAATGATTGATAATGACTTTTAATAATTACAGCCACACACTTCTGGATGGTTCATCAATTTCGGTCATGAAATCATCAGAATTCGAAAATATTTTCTCTTTCAAAGTTGTGGAACTTTGAGTCTTCTTTAATCTGGCACTTGAATCAGCTCAATCCGATATCTGAGTAAAACGTTATGCCCAAAATACGACAGATGCACAAAACTGGAATTTCCAAAACTGCACTTCGTCAAAACGCCCTTTCAAGTTTCCAATCTCCAAAATTAAAATATCAAGTCCAATAATTGCCTTTATTTGACCCATATTTCATCCTAAATGATTTCATTAAGACCCGATATTATTTTATCTGCAAAATAAACTAAAATATATCAAAACGTTCATCAAACCCGAGAAACTAAACAAAATATTAAGTAAAAGGGGCGGTAAATATTGATATATTTTCCGCTCATCACACCCCCAAACCTAACATTTTGCTAGTCCTCGAGCAAAACAACAAAATAAAATACAAGAAACAATTAAAATTAAACTAAGCCACTTTCGTAGGGATCACGGTTGCATTTAGCGTATGCAACAGCCTTTAAACCCCTAGGTGTCCCTAGTGGACGAGTTGTAGTCTCGTGAGGGTTTACAGCAATGATACCCACAAACATTTTACAAAAGTAAAAAGGTAGTAAAACTAATGCACACAAAAGCAAAAAGACAAGCGAAAAGAGAATAAAAATGTTAGTGACTAATCAGGTGAAACTTTTACTCCAAGTTACTAGTTGTTTTGTTTCATTCTAAATTACCGAATAGGTAAATTCTCCGATTATTTTTACCATTCTCCATATACACAGCCAACAAAATATTAATCAACTCATTTTTGCCCACAACAGTCATAAGTGCAGTTGATAAGAGAGTAATATTTTTGTCCTAAAGTTTTATCAGAATTCACACCTTTTTGCAGCAATGGAATAATTTTTCTGATTTTCTGATTTTTTCTTTGATTTTTCACTATTTTTTATTTATATACAATATCTTCCATCTATGTAACGAGTGTTGGGTCGGTGGCTCCCAAACCAGTTGGCTTTAGGGCACCAAGTGTTAAGATACCCCTACGGACTTAATTACTCAGATTTCAGATATATATATTTTTGCAGCATCTTTGATCCATGTAACGAGCTTTGGGCCAGTGACTCCCAAACCAGTTGGTTTTAGGGCACTAGATGTTAAAACACCCTTACAGACTTAATAACTCGGATCTCAGACGTTTTTTTTTTTTTTTAAATTTTTTTTACTCCACTGCTTTTTGAGATGCTTCCTCCAATTAAACTAGAGCACTGAATATTACAAACTTTTCAATTTTTAACTCATGTCCGTATGTTACTATATATGTTGATAATACCTGCTAACTGAACATATGAAGATTCCTTTTAGTCCGTTTTAAGGAGAATTCACAAATTAAAATTCAAAATGAAATAAACAAAAATTAACTTGTTTCGAAATAGGTTTGAGATACGTCTCAGGAGTGGAAACTCCTTACTCAGCTATCTCTTACCAATTTCACCTTTTTAGTCAAAATAAAAATACAAAAACATAAAATATTTTTGTAATTTTTGAAAATTTTCGAATTTTTTTGTATTTTTCGAAAAATTTTGAACTAAAAATAAAAACAACATACAAACTAAAAACAAGGTACTAATCAACTAATTTCCTCCCCCAAACCTAAATGAGACATTGTCCCCAATGTCTTCAACAGTAGAAGAAGAGTTTAGAAGATAATACCTGGTTAGCTGAAATTCTACAAGAAATTTAAAGGTTAAGATCCAGATTAACACGACGCCTCTTACCACGATCGTCCTCGGACCAATTTATCTTTGAAAGGATAGGGTCAACTTGTGGTTCATAGGCTATGAGTTGGTCTATTAGATCCGGAGCAGTTCTGGCAGTGAAGAGGAGTTCTTTCAAAGGTTTTGACACGAACCCATTTCTCCGAGCATCATCAAGAAACACACAAAGAAAATCATAAAATCCATCAACATTAAACAGTCCAAGCGGTTTCTGGTGTATGTTCAGGTTCGCCCAAGATAATACTATAAATATTTCCTCCAATGTACCCAAGCCACCTGGCAAAGCAATAAAAGCATCAGCACGGTTAATCATTTCTACCAATCGTTTAGACATACCTGGCACGATCAGTTCCTCTCCGTTTGATGATCCAATAAGATTTGCCTCTGCCAAGGGTTTTGGGATGATTCCCAAAACATGACTGCCTCCTTCCTGTACAGCCTTTGAAACGATCCTCATAAGTCCGAGATTGCCTCCGCCATATATTAAGTGCATATTCCTTGCTGCTAAGACTCGACCCAATTCCTGTGCTGCATCTACGTATTGTGGCTTAGTTCAACACTAGTATCGCAAAACACACAGATGTTTTCAACTCGTCTTCTTGATGTGGCTTCCATTTTTTATTTATTTCTTTCTCAACTCGGGATGCCTTCAAAAGTGCAATGACGGGATGAATTTATAGTACCTGAAAAGGGTGAGTAAAAATAGCACAAGTATCTTCCAGAGGACGATTAGTAGCGAAATAGTAAAATAGATCGTGATAGTCAACAAGATCTGGATCCTGTCGGAGAAAATAAAAGAAATCAACAAAACAAATCACAATTATTAAGAAAAGACAAAGACATATAATATTTACAAGAAAAGTAACGGCTTGATTGACGTCTATGCGTCAGGGACAAGCTTCCCATCCAATTTTCTTATAAATTGGCAAACAGGGTCTTTTTAAGTCAGATTCCCGAGACTTAATTGTTGTCTTTCTTTTTGGAATTGTGTATGTAATTTGCGAATGGCAATGTGAACATATCCACTGGGATGCGTCTCAAGAGTTGAAGATATTTCATCTAAAAACTCCTTACTCAAGCCATCCCTAATGAATTTAATTTTGTCTTCGCGATTATCAGACACCATTCCTAAAGAACGACAACGAGTGTTGCAATTAAATCGTGCACATTTGAAACAAACACCCATTTACTTAGCTCTACGTTTCTTTGCATATGTGTTTCTTCCGAAACCAGGCAGATGTGAAATAAAAGAGTCAGAAGACTCACCTGCCAATCGGACTCGTGCTTCAATTACCCAACGAATGTCATTGGGCACACCATGGATCGTCAGTAGTCTCATTCGTTCCAAGCGAGCTTTGTAAACTTTCATTAGAGATTTTTGAGGGAGAGAAGGAAATTGCTTGTGAAGATTTGCGAGAGCTTCTTCCATATTGAAATGTAAACCTGCAAAAATTAAACACACAAAATTAAATCACACCAAATCACAATATATACAAAAATTGCATGGGTTGCCTCCCTACGAGCGCTAAGTTTAAAGTCGTCAGCCAGACTTGACTTCTCGAACGTTAAGCTGGATCTGAAAGTGTAACACTTTCTTTTTGTCGCTCAAATGATTCTCCCCAGTAGTGCTTGACACGTTTGTTTTTAACCTTGAAAGTTTTGTTAGCGTCAGGATCATTTATCTCAACGGCTCTATTTGGTAAAACGTTGGTGATCACAAATGGACCTGACCACCGTGATTTTGGCTTCCATGGGAAGAATTTCACCCTTGATTTGTTTAACAGTACCTTCTGCCCTGGTTCCAGTTGTATGCGCACTAACTTCTCATCATGTCTTTTCTTGCCCTTTTCTTTGTACAATTTGGCATCCTCAAAAGGCTGATTGTGAAATTCCTCCAATTCGTTGAGCTGGTGGTGGAAATTTTCTCTTCTGTTGCTTGTAGTGCAAGAATTGGCTCCTTCAGTACAAAAGATGCTTTATCTTTAGGCTCCACAGGCAATTGACATGTTTTAAGTTTGTCAGTAGAACTTTGTCTTTCATCAGAGTTTTGAATGGTACTGTGTATCACATCGAGTTTGAAACATTCCTCCTCTTTTTTTCATCATCTGGGAAATTCATGGCCTTGAAAACATTGAATGTTACTTCTGTCCTGTACCCTCATGGTTAATTCTCCTTTTTGTACATCAATAATGGTTCGACCTGTAGCAAAGAATGGTCTCCCAAGGATGATTGGCACGTCTGCGTCTTCCTCCATATCAAGGACAATAAAATCTGCTGGGAAAATGAATTTGTCAACCTTGACTAGCACACATCTCAACTACGCCTCTCGGAAATACGAGCGTTCTCATCAAGTTGTTAGTGAGACTGATGTTGGCATTGTTTCTCCAATCTATAATTTCCTGAAAATAGAAAAAGGCATCAAGTTAACTCTCGCACCTAATCACACAAATCACACAAGCCTTACCAAAGTTATGTTCTCCTATGATGCAAGAAACAGTGAAACTGCCAGGATCTTTCAACTTCGGGGGGAAGAACTCCTCTGAATGATGGCACTGCATTCTTCTGTTAATGCTACGTCTCGTAATCTCCCAATCTCCGTTTTCGTCGTGAAAGAATATCTTTCATGAATTTGGCATAGGTGGGCATTTGTTCCAATGCTTCTGCAAATGGAATGTTGATATGCAGCTTTTTGAAGATCTACAGGAACCGAGAAAACTGCTTGTCCAATTTGTTCTTCTGAAGACGTTGAGGAAAAGGTGGAGGTGGAGTGATCTGTTCTTTTTCCTTTGCTTCTTTTTCCTCCATCTGTTGCTTTGTTTCTTTTGGAACTTCCTCAACAGTTGTTTTGGCTCCAACATCTTTGTTGATTTCAGTACCACTTTTAACATGATGGCATGACATTGCTCCTTCCCCATGTTCCTTGGATTTGGCTCTGTGTTGCTAGGAAGGGTACCTGGCGGTCTGTAACTCTGAGCATTGGCTAGTTGTCCGATTTGATTCTCTAGTGCTTTGATAGAGGCTGAATGGCTTTGAAATATAGTGTCATATCTTGCTGCTTGAGAGTCGTGTTTTGCTTCCATCTTTTTCAAGTAGGTTAACACTTCTGTTATTCCTGATTCATTTGCCTGCTCCTGGCCTTTGTTCTGTTGCTGGAATTCAGGTGGATAGTTCTGCTGTTGGCCTGAATTGTTGCTCCATGATAAATTAGGATGATTCCTCCACCCTGGGTTGTAGGTGTTGGAATATGAATTGTCCCTTGTCTGTTGAAATTGTTGACATAATTCACCGTCTCTTCATGTTGGTTTGGTTCTGGTGCTCCTCCATATGGTGAACTTGTGGATCCAGTGATGTTCACAACTTGCGTGCTAAGTGTTTCTAGACATTTACATATCTGATCCAGCCTGGTGATTCATGCTGTGTTTGCTCCAACTTCATAAATTCCTGCAATTCTTTGGATCATGCTCCTTTCTGTTGGCCACAAGGAATTGTTGTTGGCCATTTCTTCGATTAGGTCCCAGGCTTGATCTTCTCCTTTTGCCATCAAGGCTCCTCCAGCAGCAGCATCGATTGTGGTTCTCATTATTCCAGAAAGTCCATTGTAGAATGTCTGAACTTGTAGCCACTTTGGAATCTCATGGTGAGGACATTTCCGGAGTAAATCTTTGTACCTTTCCCAAGCTTCGCAGAGGGATTCTGAATCTTGTTGTACAAAGGATGTGATGTCATTCCTCAATTTTCCGGTTCTGGCTGGTGGAAAGTATTTTGCAAGAAATTTGTGGCTAGAGTGTTCCAAGTTGTGATAGAACCTGCTGGTAATGAATGAATGCCAAGCTTTAGCTCTTCCTTCAAGGAGTATGGAAAAACTCGCAGTCTCATTGCTTCTTCTGATGCTCTGTTGTAGTTAAAAGTGCCGCAAACTTCCAGGAAGTTGCCGATGTGGGCATTAGGATCTTCAGTTGCATTCCCCCCGAACTGAACTGACTGCTGAATCATCTGAATGCATGTTTTGATGTCACACGCATTTGCTAGTAAGGGAGGAAGTACAATACATGAAATGAGTCTGTCAACCACCGGAATGGTTCTGTCGCGAATGGGAATTGGTGGTGCAACGTTCAAAGGTTCAGGTTCCATGTTGACTAAAGCTTCTTGGCCTTCTCGCCTTTCCCTTCTCAACTCTCTGATGGTTCTTTCAATTTCTGGGTCAAGCGGTCGAAGTTCAAAGCTTCTGGTTCGTCTCATGAAGTTTCTGAGAACCTGAAACACAAGAAAATAAAAACAATAAGTAAAAAGAAATTAGATACAAGTAACGTATCTAACCCCTAAACTAATAGTAAAAGATAAATAAGTCCCCGGCAACGGCGCCAAAAACTTGACCGGCGTAAACACACACGTATAACGCAAGCGCACGTATCGTTCAAGTAGTATAAAAATATCGATCCCACGAGGACTTAATATCTAAACTATTAATTTTATGAGGTCAAATGATTACTAATATCTAACAAGTTGATTGATTGATTTGAAATGGTGACGATTCTAAATTTAAAAGCAAGTAAATAAAATTGTCGAAAATAGGTTTTAAGAAAATTCAATATTAAAAACTATCTAGGGTTGTGATTTCTTCCAATATCATTTTAAAGATGAAGTGGTTATCTTAAAGTTGGGTAATATATTGATTTATTAACCTGGAACAATAAATTATGTGTAAGCCTCTGTCGATGGTCAGACACAAATACCCAGTTTAACCCAATTGAATCATATGTCTATGTCAACCAAATTATCTGGATTCATTAAGTTTAAGTTCCAATTATGGCTACCCCCGCCCGACAGGTATATTCCTATCCTGTAAGGAAATCTATTAAAGGGTTATCTATCCTCAAGGAAGATCGTGGGCTATTGAGTCTAAGGCTGAAACCTAAAATCCCTATGTCTAGTTTATTTTAGATTTACCAGTTCAATTTTATTAATGGCCAGTTAATAAAAAGCATTAAGTTTAAGACTCAATAAATAAATCTTTATATTACCCAAGCTATAATCCAACCCTTATAAAACGGTGATATTGGATTTCATCACAACCCCAGATAACTAATTTAGTTACAACACATAACTAGGGCTAGTAAAAACTTGAAAATAAAAGACATAAAGTAAAAATGCGGTAAAGTAAATACTGAAAAGTAAATTACAATAAAATAAAATGCTAAGGTAAAAGGAATTACTTTTACTACTACTAATTTAGATATCTCCCATAAAATAATATATAAACTTGTGATTCTTTTTCCAACCAGCCATATAGGCGGTAACCTGATTAAGTCAAATTAAGTCCAACCGCCATTAAGGCGGTAAAAAGATTTGTCCATGAACCTGTCATATAGGCGGTAAGAAAGTTTAATTACCAACCGACCATCTGGCGGTATCCTTGATTAGTCAGGTTAAAACCAGATTAAAATTTACCAACCGACCAATATAGCGGTATCCTTTTTAAATCAATATTTTAAATAGTGAATATATTATATTTAAGGGAGATTAATCTAAATAGCAATAGTAAAAGAATTACCTTTCACCCTAGCTAGGGAAGTTACCTCCTCATTACTGAAAAGTAAAAACAAAAAATTAAAGAAAGAAAAGTATTGTGCGTAAAAGTAAATTGCGGAAAGTAAAAACTGAAAAGTAAAGAAAAGAAAGTGCGAAACTGAAAATTAATTACTGAAAACTAAAAATAAACAAACTAGATACAATCTTCTTATTTATTCATTAAGAATTTCTTAGAAGAAAGTATGAATTTTACAAATGAAATGGCTTGGTATTTATAGGCAAAATTTTGCCACCATCAAATCATCCATCAAATTCTCCACCAAATCCATTATTAATTTCTCCACTAATTACTCCACCAAATCCATAATTGCTCCACTAATTACTTATCTTGTTTGGTGTTGATTTGATAATTTTTATTAATTATTAATTAATTAATATTTTGCTTTGAAAATGATTGATAATGACTTTTAATAATTACACTCCACACACTTCTGGATGGTTCATCAATTTCGGTCATGAAATCATCAGAATTCGAAAATATTTTCTCTTTCAAAGTTGTGGAACTTTGAGTCTTCTTTAATCTGGCACTTGAATCAGCTCAATCCGATATCTGAGTAAAACGTTATGCCCAAAATACGACAGATGCACAAAACTGGAATTTCCAAAACTGCACTTCGTCAAAACGCCCTTTCAAGTTTCCAATCTCCAAAATTAAAATATCAAGTCCAATAATTGCCTTTATTTGACCCATATTTCATCCTAAATGATTTCATTAAGACCCGATATTATTTTATCTGCAAAATAAACTAAAATATATCAAAACGTTCATCAAACCCGAGAATAAACAAAATATTAAGTAAAAGGGGCGGTAAATATTGATATATTTTTCGCTCATCAACCATCGACAAAGGCTTTTGCATAATTTCGTGTTCCAGGTTAGTAAACCGATATATTACACAAACATGAAATAACCACTTCATCTTTAATTAGATATTGGAAGAAATCACAACCTTGGATAGTTTTATAATTTGAATTTTCTTTAAACTACTTTCACGCCATTTTATTTACTTGTTTTAATTTTTAAATTTAAAATCACTATTCCAATCAATCAATCAACCCATTAGATATTTGTAAATATTTGACTTCATAAATTAATAGTTTAGGTATTAAGTGTTGGGTTTCTAGATTAGTCCCAAGATCAATTCAAGCAAGAAATCATGTTTGAATACTCAAAAGAAGTATGGCGGAATCATACTTACATTGATCGGCTTTTGCAATGCGAGGAACAACAAAAATCTTCAAGCTTTTCCTCCAAGGTGCTCACGGTTTTTGGCCTCTATTTTGTGCTCCATTTGCTCGGCCAAGCTCCAAACTTGGGTGTGCATTCCATGCCCACGGGTGGGTTTCCGTATCACCTTCGCAAGACCCCGAATGTGTGCTAGCACTCGGAAAAATTTACCACAAATCTTTCCCTTGTTCTTCTTTGTTCTCGGCAATTGCCAAGAAATTAGAGAGAGTTTGGCCCTTGGCCGTGAGGTAGAAGAGAGATGAAGGAGAGAATGAATTGGTTTTTGGTTTTCAAAAAACTAAATACCAAAATCAAAGTAAAAAAGTACAAGGCAATAAAGCATTTCAACCACCAACATCAATCATGAATAGTGACTAGTTGTCAATCACTCAAAAAGACAAGACTTCCATCACTTGATTGACTAGTGATTTGACGCTTGATATGACTTGTGGGCTGCACTTGAATTCGAAATGAGAATGGGCCTGCAAACACTCCCGGGCTCGGGTTCGCTAATTCCGACTTAACGAATTTTCCGTTGCGACGTAATTAAATCAAATTCAATTAAATAATTTTGCCTAGCAAAATTACTATTCACGTCGCTAACGAATTAATTCTAAATTAACTCGTTCGCCTGAATTAAAATCTAATTTTAATTCCGCGTCGAAATCCAATTTCCTATAATATATCGAATATATTATTTTATCGATTAATTCCAAATTAATCGTTCTCTCTCTTTTAAATAATATTTTATCCCAGATAAAATATCTCCATAATTAATCCTAAATTAATTTTCTCTCTCTTGTAATTAATCCCAGATTAATAAAGTGCGAGTCATACGTCATCGGTGAATCTTCGGGAAGTGACCCATGAGATCCCCGGATATGTTGGTAGTAAATCCGGTCGTCGGACTATCCGAACACGTACGTACCTAGTACTACGTTTTTACCGATTTACAAGACATGGTTGGCTTCTTGCAAAACACCGTGCCTACCCAATTCTCCAGAAATATACTTAAAGGAATATGTGATCTATATCAGGCGTAGTATACGTAGTATTACGTATTACGATCCAGTATCGGATGTCACGTGCTAGGCCTGAGGCTGGAATCGTGTCTGCCCCGTACGAAGCACATATCGGATCTCTGGAAACTAGTCTCTATAATCGGATAATCATGACCTAGTCATATTATCCCGATGACTGCAATACAAAAGAGCACCAGTTCCGTATCATACGTGATCATCATCTCCACTATGACTGGAGTGATACTTCCGTCTTGACATCACACCCAATACAATACGATTCTCAATATACCCAGAAGAGGCGTACACAGAACCTATTAAAGCCCTGGACGACCAAAACCAAAGTATATTGATTGTCGCAAGTATTAGCGGTGCAAGTCTCAGGTTAAGACCAAATACCCCTACCCTGATTCGGACTTCCATAGACACATAGTCATACTACCAATGGAATTCCGAGGGGTCTATCTAGAGCGAAGCTGTTTCCGTACCATCGGTAAACACAACCTCCTATTACACTTGCATGAGTATGTTATACCCAAATATATGAGAACTATGCTGTTATGCTCCCACAACGCGCACAAGTGTAATACTAGTCTTTTACGCATTATCGATGTCCAATCTCGATAATACTTCGACTAGGGATACTTAATGATTAAACCTTCGTGGATTGATACTGTCTCATATCATCTCAATCCGGAACTAATCATCTGGACCTTCTATCATTTATATATCTAGGTAATCCAATTACAAATGATAAAAGGGGAATGTCCTTTGTCACATAGTTAATTTGTACAACAACACCATGATCTGTACAAATAGTGATGCTATGGGTCATAATTGTCCAACATTAAGTCCTCGTGGGATCGATACTTTTTATACTACTTGAACGATACATGCGCTTGCATTATACACGTGTGACAATGCCGGTCATACATCAATGATTTGTGAGAAATTGATTGGATCTATTTTTCCCCAAATTCCATGACATGGCCGAATAGAACCCTTGAACCTCTCATGGTGATTTTCTGAAATTAGACTATTGGATGAGTTTATGGCATGAAATGAATATTGATTGTTGAATTAATTACATTGAAATCAAAATTGGATATTATTTTGCCAATTACCGTGAGTTATATAGCATGTTGAATGGATTGATTTTGCTTCAATTTTATGTTGGACATGAATTTGAGAATTAAAGTATGATTAATTAGATTAATTGATCTTTTGGAAATATTAAATTAATCAATTAATTATGGTAATTGCACTTTAATTAGATTAATATGTAATTTGAAATAATATATTAATGTAATTAGTTGTATTTGGGATAATGGGCTTGGTTGGGCCAAATATGGTTTTGGACAATTGGGTTGGATCCAATTGGGCCTTTAATAATTTAATTGGCCTAATGAGCCTAAATTGATTTTTGGCAAAGGGTGATTCCTAATTGGGCCTTGGCTTTTTGGATCCATAATGGCCAAAGCCCACGCCTAAAGAATCAATTGAAAGCCCATTGGACTTAATTGAATTGACATTGGATGCTAATTGAGACCCAATTAGATTGGATTTAGAATCCAAGTCTTTAAGGCACAAAAATAAGTGTAATTATTTAATTTGGAATTAAATATGAATTAGTATTGGATACAATTTAAATTGGATTTAAAATTGTAGTTCAATATAATTCAAGAATACGTACTTTGAGTATTTATTCTTAAACGAGTTGGACTCGTGCAAATCAAATCGTTGTATGAACATTGGATGGTCATTAATCAAAGATTAATTAATTGGATTAGATTGATAGACAGCATGCTTTGTGTGAATACTTGGATGTATTTGTATAAATAATGTATATCGGATGAATATTAGATGGGTGGGGGCAATTTTGGAAATTGTTGTAAATTTGGAATTTATTAAATTGGACATGCGTGTCCAGCCTTTCACCTCCTTATCTCTTTGTATTTCTCTTCTCAACAATTTCCCTCATGTAAATGAGGTTTCTTTAATGTATTATGTAATTGGGTAGAAGTATGTAAAATGCTAGCGGAAAAGTGGAAAGAGAGATTTGTTCTAGGAACAAATTGTATTATATATCTGATGAGTGGTATTTATATCACTATTTCCCACTCATTTTAACCTAATATTTTGTATAGTTTCTTGAGTTTTGTGAATGTTTTGATGTGTTTTGTGTTATTTTGTAGATAAATAAAGTTTCAGGACATTTTGGAGGTGATTTGGGCCAAAACAGTGAAAATTGGACGAAAATGGCATTTTTGTAAATTCCCGCGTCGCGACGCCAAGACCTTCCGCGTCGCGACGCCTAAAATGCGCCGAACAGTGCTAACGTGCGCCGGGTCCACAAATCAGAATCTGAGAAAAAGTTTGACTTTGCTAAAATACACCGTGACACGTGTCACCATCACAGCCGATCTGCTAACATGCAACGTGCCACGTGTCAGCATCCTACGGTGCCGACAGTCATCATCGCCACGTGTGCTACGTGGCATCCTACGTGTCTCCATGTCATCAGCCACTTCAGCAAGTCAACAAGTCAACATTGCCACGTGTCATGTCACATCATCATCAGCCAATTAGAAAGTGCCACGTGTCGCAATCCTACGGTGCCGACAGTCTCTTTCCCACGTATCGCCACGTCATCGCCACCTCACTGCCACGTCAGCATCAATCATTGAATATCTAATCCTTATCTAACACGTGGCGGATAAGAATCTCAGCGACCAATCAGAAGCCGCCACGTGTCACAATAATTGAAGCCTAACCACCTCGCCACGTGTCACCTTATCAGCTTATCCAGAATCTTCAAACAGATGAACCAGAGCTTGCCACGTCGACAAAAGCTGGCGTAGCGACGCTGAGGGCCCTGGCGTCGCGACGCTGGAAGCCTACCGAGGCCTATAAATTGAGCTCGAGATTTCAAAATTCAGGGCACCACTCTCTCTCTTATATTCTTTCTAAAGAGGGAGTTTCTCTCTCTAGATTCTTTTAGTTTTTAGTTTTTTAGTTTTTAATTTTTAGTTTTGTAAATAATTTTAATTACGTTTTGTAATAATAGTAATTTAATTTTTACTTTTTACTTTTTACAGTTTTTACTATTTACCATGAGAAGGTAACTTCCCCAGCTAGGGTGAAAGGTAATTTTTTACTGTTACTATTTAGATTAATCTCCCTTAAAAATAATATATTCACTATTTAAAATATTGACTTAAAAAGGACACCGCCAGATTGGTCGGTTGGTAATTCATTTTAATCTGGTTTAAACCTGACTAATAAGGATACCGCCAGATTGGTCGGTTGGTAATTTAATTTTGGTTCCGCCTTTATGGCTGGTTGGACTTAATTTGACTTAATCAGGATACCGCCTATATGGTCGGTTGGTAATATTATCATAAGTTTATATATTATTTTATGGGAGATATCTAAATTAGTATTAGTAAAAGTAATTCCTTTTACCTTAGCATTTTTTTTATTTTACTTTTCAGTTTTACTTTATGTCTTTTACTTTTCAGTATTTTTTTATGTCTTTTACTTTTAAGTAGTTACTAGCCCTAGTTTTGTGTTAGTTATCTGGGGTTGTGATGAATTCTAATATCACCGGTTTATAAGGGGTTATTTTATAGTTTGGGTAATTTAAAGGTTTACTTATTAAGTCTTAAGCTTAATGCTTCTTGTTGTCTGATCACCAATAAGATTGATGTGGTAAATCTAAAATGAACTAGACATAGGGATTTTAGGTTTCAGCCTTAGACTTAATAGCCCACGATCTTCCTTGAGGATAGATAACCCTTTAATAGATTTCCTTACAGGATAGGAATATACCTGTCGGGCGGGGGTAGCCATAATTGGAACTTAAACTTAATGAATCCAGATAATTTGGTTGACATAGACATATGGTTCAATTGGGTTAAACTGGGTATTTGTGTCTGACCATCGACATAGGCTTTTGCATAATTTAGTGTTCGAGGTTAGTAAACTGATTTATTACACAAACATAAAATAATCACTTCATCTTTTAAAAGATATTAGAATGATTCACAACCCTAGATCTTTGTGCCTTTTGTTATTTTCCTTAGTATTTTCTTTTATCTTTTTATTTATTTATTTATTTTGTAAAACCACTTTCAACCAATCAAACAATCATTCTCTTCACCCTCAATTAGATATTTTTAAATAAATAGATTCAATAATTAATAACAACAGTAGGAATTAAGTCCTCGTGGGATCAATATTTTTATACTACTTAAACGATACGTGCGCTTGCGTTATACGTGTGTGTTTACGCCGGTCAAGTTTTTGGCGCCGTTGCCGGGGACTTATATTTCTTGAGTTGTTAATTTTGAAGCTATCTAATTTACTTGTATCTAATTTTCTTTATTTTTATCTGTAATTTTTATTTGTTTCTTTTTCAGGTGATTGAAAAATGGAACACTACTGGGAGATTGAGAGATTACGAACCTTACAAGAAGATACACCCCAAATCTGGGAGCAACAGTCCGGTTTTCTGAGGCCTGTTGTCCACCCAACAATTATCACTGGATGTCAGAACCAAGCAATACCACATTTGCTCAACAGAACGCAATGGGGAGATATGACATATGTAATGGTAACCACACTAGAGATTATTGCGAATACAACTACCATCCAGGATGGCAGAGCTATCAAGATCCTTCATGGTATAACGAGCAATCACATTTTACAGAACCACATTTTCCATCTTATCCACCATCTACCTATGATCTTCATCAACAACCAGAACCATCAAAGGAAGATCAATTGCTAAACATGCTTGAAGATATGTTCAAGAAACAAGACGAAAAGTTGGATACAATGCTTGAAACAAGCCAGAATCAATTTGAAAGTATTCAGAGACAATCAAAATTCATTCAGAGGATGACAGATCAAAAGAGACAATTCACAGAAAACCAGAACTACATACCTCAAGAACCAGTTTCAGATGACACTGATGAAGCCTTCGAGTACCAATTATTTCACAATGACACTTCAACAGAGGAGAAGGCTGAGAAATATCAACAACCAGAGGTATCAGTTCAAGAGCCCGAACCGGAAAGTCTCAATTTGACTTTTATTATTCAGATTCTGACGAGGATGAAGCTGATCTATTTGTACCAACTGTACCAACAACGGAGGATCAAACTTTCAATCCTAAAAATGAAGATCTTGGAGCATGCTTTACCATGATGTTTGAAGAAGATCTATCTGAACCATCCATTCCAGTCGTATCAGAGGATGAAAACCTAATGGCAGAAACATCTTTGTATCCTCAGGTTGACAATTTTGAAGCATGTATTTCACAGATGACAGATGAAGAGCTGAATACAAAAATTTTACAATACATCTGTGAAGAAAATGTGGAACTAGAAGCAGAGCAAATGGAGGAGCAAATGTCTGACCTTAATAAAGATCCAGAGCATTCAGGAGAAACATCGCTGTTTTGGGGAGTACAAATCAAAAATATCCCCCAAAATCTTGACATAATGGAACTCCCATTCCAAGTCAAGCACTATATGAGACCTCCTGATTTTCTTTCTTTCTTTTCAGGAACCATTGGAACAACAAGGATCAAAAAGGTGGCACGAGCACTGAATGGGACAAAACTCTTTTTGCCAATTTACCGTTGGAAGAGACCCTTCAAAAGCAACTCTCACGGGATTGTTTTTGATCGTACATCTAAAACGACATTGATACTTGCTAAATGTGCGCTTTATTTTTCGTCGTTATATGGGAATTGGATGTGATCCAATTGATCTTAGAGATCTACCTAGTTAAGTTTCATACAGCTTGTTGGCCAAAGTCAAGGTGTTATTTAATGAGATCCTAGCCCACTAGGAAACTGGGTTTCCTGAGTACTCAACAGAGGGTTAGAGGCTCGCCAAAAAATAGTGGGAGACCAGTATTAAATTTGTAATTTCATTTAATACTTGCTAAAAGCGCGCTTTATTTTTCGTCGTTATATATTTATATTAGTTGGACTAATATTTTATTGTTTTCTTTGAATAGTTGGACTGTACCATAACTACTCCACTTATAGTTGGTCATATAGTTGGACTATAGTAACAATTACATTTTGAGTGTACCATAAATCGTTGATTGAATAGTTGGACTATTGCAATCAAGATGGCTGGAAAGATTAGCGTTAGGGACATCATCATCTGCGATAATGTCTTTAAAGACATGAATTTTCCAGATTGGGAGATGAATCTCAGGATAGTCCTGGGAGCCGAGAAGTTACTCTATGTCATAGAGAAACCTCTCGGGTCTGAGCCTGGACCTGAGCAACCAGTTGAGCATGAGCTTTGGAAGACTCATTATGATGATAACTCTACTGCTCAATCCGTCATGCTTGCTGCAATGACCCCTCAATTTCATCCTCAAAACAAAGGATTGGATCCTTATAACATGATGTTGAACTTGAAAGAGCTTCACAGATCTAACCTTAGATCTCAGAAGTATGATTTGCAAAAGAATCTATTTCGCTCACGTATGTCAGAAGGTACGTCTGTTGAGCACTACGTGTCGCAGATGATTACTGACATCGAATAGCTAGGTCAGCTGGCATAACCTTCGAGGCCGAGATTTCTATAGTTTGATCTTACAGTCTATGCCCGACTGCTGGGGGGGGTTTGTCATGAACTATAACACAATGAACCAAGAAAAGACTCTTGGAGAGTTGATGGCGATGCTGAAAGGGGCAGAGCCAAAGCTTCTAAAGGGCAAGTGTGGGACACAGGAACTGGACGACGCATGCTGTCCCGGGCTCGCGGCCCGATCGGGAGTACGGAGTAGCCACGGGGGACTAAACCGGAGAATAATGAAGTCACCACCCGGTGTGAACCGGGAAAATGAGATTTAAGGCCGCACTCACCCCTCGCAAGGGAAGACCTCAAACCGTTGGGTTCGGAATGGTCCCTTACTTATGTCACTTGTAATGAAAGGATTTGTGTAATAATTTAATCAAGCTTAAGTAACACTTATTTCCAAGAGTATCATGCTTCTAAATCCATATGCACAAAAATAAAACTTACACCTAAATTTGCATATATTCACATATAAGATTGCATGCTTGAAAGTACATACATCAAAGTAGCAATGAACATACAACTTCATTGGCATATTGTATTCATGGAAACACAAGCACACACTAACCACACAAGCACACATAAAGGCGAATCAAATAATGGCGAACATGTGATTTCATAGACATATCATAAACAAATAGCCATTACATGTCCATGAACAAATAAAAGAGTCAACTAAGTACATAATGCAAAAAGACACTTAAGGATGCAATTAGGCATTAAGTAAGCGCTATGACGTGGTGCAAAAGCAGATAACTTAATATGGACACAAACACACATGTGAGCACTTTTCCAAGTGGTACGTGGAATTGTATCCCAAGTACAGACCGCATTACCGTCCATTCGGAATCGGCTACGAAATTTATGTCTGGGTTTCCATCCGATATACTACAAGAAATAATACTCAAATGCTATCATAACATGGATATATGAATTATACTACGTTAAGCCAAGACTAAGGTAAATGATGCAATCAATAGATGAAAGACACGGCAAATATCGTGGTAAAGGTAGCCTTTTAGGCTTTTCTTCCCCCAAATGGAGAACCTTTTAATCCAACACAATAAGCCCATGCGCCTTTCATTACAATGCGTACAAAGACAATGATAACTATATGAAACTTCGTATACCCGATTGAACACATCTTACATTCAAACGATTATACATCACCGGTGCGGCAAAACATCGTGGTAAAGGATTTTAACCCCTCCAAATAGGGGACCTTTAATCCGACTTACTAAGCCCATGCGCTCGATCGCATCATGCATACAAAGAATAAAGACAATAATATCAAACTTAGTATGCCCGATTGGACATATCTTACATCCAACCGAACACACATCAACCGGCGCGGCAAAGCATCGTGGTAAAGGATTTTAACCCCTCCAAATAGGGGACCTTTAATCCGACTTACTAAGCCCATGCGCTCGATCACATAATTACAAACAAGTAACATGTGGAATTATATGACGAATAATAAATAAATCAAATCAACATAAAACAAAAGAAGGTGCCGTTTACTCAAGTGGTACTGGAATTATATCCCGAGTACAGATCATACTACCGTCCATTCGGAATCGGCTATGAAATTTATGTCCGGGTTTCCATCCGATATACCGCGAGAGTTGACACATCTTTCATTTTATTCCAAAGCCACAACATACAATATTTCGTAATCCATGCATATTTATCTACTCAAGGGCAACAACATGCATTTTAACATAACAATCATGCTAACAATACTCAATAAATAATGAAATGAAACAGAAAATGAATGTGGAAAATACCCTCAGGTCTAACCTTTTATTTCGACTTTCGGACTCGCGTTCACGGTCGTCGGAAGGGCTATCACTCAGCTACTTTTCTGGTTCACTGGTTTGT